>UZAN01045724.1:14466-31520 GCA_900618425.1 Echinostoma caproni
ACAAATGTTGGAATGACAATTTTCATCGCTGGATTCCCAATCTGATAGCCGTCTCACAGTCTGCTCCGGTGAACCGTCAATCTATAATTATAAATTGAATGTTTCAGCATATCAGAGAGTGGATGTCTGACAAAGATGAACAATGCCACATAGCGATAACCGATGGCAACTGAGTCGATCAGACCATGTTCCAACGATTGGATGGTACTTTGTCGGCAAATTCCTGCAGCATGCATTTACGTAACTGTTCCATGTGGTTAAATGCACCGGTTCCGGGAAGGTTTGGAGTTCGCATCAATTTTCCCATTCGATGTGTAGATTGAGTACTGATCAATTGGATGCATCGCTCCAACGCATTATCGACTCGAATAAAATTGATGTACTCGGCTTGGGGATCAAACTTTTGCCAGTAAAACACATGAAACAAAAAAGGGAAATTCAATTTATTTTGTAAAACAGAAGAATGATTGGAACAATTTGACGAACAGCTTCAATCCAACATTGACCCAAATCCCGAAGAAATCGATCGTCTCTAGTAAGTGGAATAAACACTTCTCGTGATGCATGTGTCACGGAAAGCAATGTGTACATCGCGTATTACTTATCACATATATTTCATCATAGATTTATGATGACAATTCCCATTAGTAAGGGATGCCACGTATCATTGCAAAGACTACCCTCTAATTAGGAAAAGTAGCATTTCAGCTTGATGAAAATGCACCTGCTACGAGACATTGTGCTTAAGTGATGTGACACTATGACGAAGGGGATATGACTTTGGCACACTGAACGTCACAGATATCTCTGTTGAAATGACCAAGAAAGGTTCACTTTCTAGTATGAGTAAGTTAATTTATGCAGTGTCACAAAACTATCAATAACTGGTTCACTGGGTTCAACTTCAAAATTAAAACCTAAAGTTCATCGTTCCAAAATAAACCCCGGTATTATATGGGAAACTGGTTTACTACAATTGTAACCACAAAAATACTGGACGCATGAGAAGCATAGATGAAACGGAGTTCGGTTAGGAACTAGTGTTCATGCTTGATATCACTGTCACAAGTCGCCTAATTTAGCCACGGTGAAAAAGAAAAAGCTGGAGGTAAAATATTACATTCAATGATGCGTAATATTGGTCATTTATCCTAAATTAATTAGTCCTTAACTCAACTGAAATGATTCATGCATGATTGCTTTTCTAGTCCGATCAGGAATCCCTAAATTTGGTAAGCACTACTTTTCAGCTGTTTTAATTAAGTGGAATACAAGCAAGCACATCACATTCTCGACAGCCAGAATTGGCCCACAGAACTCAATAATTGGTTCACGTCAGGTCAATAAAATAATCAATTCAGATATTGTTACTTTGTTGTCTTGATTTACAAGCGTTAGAGCTTTGACAACGCAATGAAATTCAATAGAAAAGACGAAAGTCACTTGTTTCAAACCGAATGAAGGTTGTTCGTGTTTGATCATGGTAAGTAAGACTGAGATCAGTTTTAATTGACTTATCATAGTGGCACCATTGTGCTGCCTCCGTAACCTAAGTTGCTCTACACACGACATGTTCTCTTCGCGGTAAGAGGAGTCAAATGAAGTGTTTGGTGTGCACAGATCGATGTTGAACGATAGTTCAGGACTGTGGTGGTGGTGGTGGTACTCAAGCGGTAAATACCACCAAATTATCCATCTGGTTGGAGGACGTATGTTCAAATCGCACCACTACCTAACTTGCTGCATTTCTGTGTTGTATAGTAGCCCTCTGGTTGGTCACATTCCCCTTTCCGGGAAATTGTATCATTGTGTACGCGAAAAATTTAGATAAAAATAAACAGATAAGATAAGAACACAAAGTAACTAAACCTCGGCATGTGCTGTGAAAGAATAGCTGATTGTTTTACACGGGTCAGGAGTTGGTTAGAGTTTTCCCACGGTCAGGTTTACAACATTGGGTTTTATCAATCCCGAAACACCACTCAGCATCCTCGTTTTGGAGGTGTGACTAACTCAGTGTTAAACAAAGCGTTTAAACGTTGACGACATTCACATTACAGTGTCCATAGGTGATAAACTTGTAGCGCATAGGTTCCACATATACGATTTGTACGAATTGATCGTTCAGATAGTGACAAACGGGCATCCGATAACCATGTACGTGTGTGTGTGTGTGTGTTTGTACGTCTGGATTTAGGCACCGTACCCGACTTTTATCGGAAACGATGAAATCCACTTTTGTCATTTGAAATCCACTTTTGTTCTACGGCGCGTCTGAATCGGTTCGTGTGCATAAACCTCACCACTCACGACTGTCAACTATGAAGATGATGCTGATCGCAATGATAATCGGAAGGCGCTAATAACGCACCAAAGTTGGAATTAGAGACACGGTTCGTATTTTGTTTCCTCATGACCTTTAGTTCAAACGGATTGAACGGATTGGTGAGTAACGAGCGAGATAAGTTTGAAAGTGATATCGTGTGTGTGTGTGTGTGTGTTTATGCTCAGCATTGATCCAACAGAACTTGTGCCTCTGCTGCTGCTGCTCAATGTCTAAACCGATTTAACTGAAGTTAACCACAAAATTATACTCGTCCGGATGGAGCCATCCATAATAGCTTATTGGGTAGTTGTAGCGCAACCTACTGAACACTTCCGACTGCAATAAGTTAAATATCCTTCTTAAAGTACTGACCTAAACGGTGCTATCAAAAACATATTTCGTTGTGATTAATTTGGTTTAAACAGAAATTAGAGTTTATCGTTTGCAGTCTGGGAGGCATTCATGTTGAACGTTTCAATGACCAGAATCAGTCAATCAGGCATTTGTTTCTTTCAAATACTGTTCTACATTTCACAACACGAAGTCGTCCGGATTCTTCCCAATGGTACTCGTGTAACAAGTCATCTGAAGCCTAGTAAAGTCCTCGAAAAGCTTGACTTACACATTAACTCAAAATATTGGTGGTTCTGGACCCGGGCAGACTTCCGAAATCCATCCTTTAAATGGACGTCATAAATGTTATATATCCAAAATTCATTTATTCATTCTTCTTTGTAATGAAATACCTAAATGCATGTCTGCCAGTCTCTCCACCTAACTCTATATAATTAGCTTGCTTCACCTAACACATTTATAAGTTAACTTTGGTTGCAAAACGCTGATTTTGTGATTATGCCGGAAAAATCGAGCTAGTAAAAAACAGGAACAGTAAATCGGAGTATTGACAGTGAAATTTAGCACATCACAGAAGCTCATACTATTAAATTGCCATTCTGTCCAAACAGAAAGAGAGAGACTTACCATGCCGAATGGTGTTGCCGCGGTTTGAGTCATCAGAAACGCGAGCATACAGAGACCGGGTAAAAGTCTGCCCAACATGACGGCCTTGAGGATTTGAAATGCGTGCACGTGATGTTTTGCACGATATACCGTAGTCGCTTTGGTAGCAGTAGATCTCCTTCTCCCTCTACTTTTACTTCTAACCAACAGTACACATCTGACCGAGGCACTCCGGTGATATTTTATAGTTAATCGTAAACTGTTAGACAGTTGTAATTGGTCCACTGGTTTCGGATCACCTGATCCAACCGTACACACCTGCTGATACAGCTGGCCTCGTTCCAATTCTCCGTTATGATCTCTCTTGCTCTCAGCTGTGAACCAATAGAATCATGCCGTAGGTCAGAGATGTGTTAACAGACTGACCAGCCCAGGTGCCGGAGTTGCAACATACTAGATAGACATGATATCAGTTTTGGTCAAATAAAGAAACGCCCGTCAGACGTGCATTTCAACCACTTGTTTGTAGACTTAGTATATAATTGTTGGACCGTAACAAAAAAACATTTGCTCACTAGTGGAGAGCTCACAACAAATGATTCTGAGCTGGTACACATAGCAGAAAAATCTACGATGAAGACGTTTGCATTGTTACGCTTATTACTCGACAAATTGCTGCCTAAGTTATGCCCCACTCAAACCCAGGTTTGGTCATTAAATCTACTCACTTGCACTTTAAGTGACTGTTCTATTGGACATGGGGTGAAACGCTTGTCTGAGCTGTATAGGTTTATCGTAGAATCATCAGAACTGTTCTTTTATCCGCAATCTCAGACAATGCATGCAAGATCAAACCGGCTGCTTTTGTCAAGCTCTTCCAAAGTGAATGAACAAGAGATTTCTCATCGAAGCCGAAGCACCGCGTTTATGATCATCATGAAATCTGAAGCGTTTCTCCGAGAGAAACCCGGCGCATAATGCAAAGTTACCATAACCGTCAAACATGGTAAACCATTTCCCGCTCCGTCTGTACCGTTTCTCCAGAACACCAATTCCCCATATACATAATTACTTGACCAGCACATTCTCCCCACGTCACAATATCACAATTGTTTTGCTACAGACCTCCGCTTATTGCCAAGGCGTCGAGTATATCGTTCGAATTCGCTCATTCGAAATGAATTCTAAGCACATACCTGAATTCTCAGGTTATACCTGTAAATGTGTTATGCGAAACAAAGGAAAGATTTCTTCGTGTTAAAGGATCTAACTTTAGTGAAGATTTTTTTGCGGTAGAATGCTATCACAGTCATGCACACATACACCTATTTATCCATGAATTTGCTCAATCTTGTCGTACAATCTTAAGCTTATCGATTTGTTTCTCCTTTCTATTGATTAAAGTTTGAACTTGAAATAGTGTATAAGGTAGAAAACCGTGCATATCTTAAGTAGAGTAGAGATCGAATTCGAGCTACTGCTCTCTGATTGGTGGATGAATGATCTGGGTCTAAGAGGACAGAAAGATAATAAAATAGGAAAGTGACAAATGTGAATGTGAATTCCACAGCCAAAATTGTCACATTTATTTTCCAAATGAGCACCCCAATTCAAGGACATCGGGGGATGCTTTCAGGATGGTACAAAGTGTTTAATCAACAGAACGGGACATTTGGTTTCAAATGATTGTCCCGATCTCATTTATTTCAAGTTGGGTTTTAATGTGTAAACGTTGCAAGAACTCAGCTCAGTCCAGTCACACTAAACATATTCCAAGGAAATATCTCTGCACAGTGATTTAAAAATAACTTGAAGTCCAAGGTTAGGTTGAAGTTCCATTGTTACCGTACCCTTACCTTTGAAAACTAATGCAGTACAGGGTAAACGTATATATATATATATATATATATATATATATATATATATATACGAGATGGTATTTGTTCTACTTTAGATCCCGTGAAACGGGGACAGGAACGAAACCGTATCACTTCGACGTACAACACATGATGACTTTCTGCAAGATTCCCTTTCGCAATGTTGACAGGCAGAGTATGTGACACTCGAAAAGTTTCACAATTCACTCATTCAACNTCATTCAACAAAAATCGGAATACACAAAGGCTAATGCTCATTAGATTGCCACGTTAGACTTTGAAATCTTCCTCAAGTAACAATAGGGTGAAACAGCAGATACATAGATTAACCAAAAGTAGTAATAATTGATTGCTAAGCACGAACTGTTTGAGCTTTCCGCATACTGGGAGCCACAGTTTACTAACACAGTAGTGAATTGAACTGATGGGCAAAGATTGTTATCGGTGGTTGTATAAGACTATTTGACTGGGTTTACCGTAGATAGAGCATTGACATTTATCAATGCGGCGTGTGTAAATGAAGTGCACCAAGACCTAATTCAACGCTGAACACATTTAATTAGGATCTCAACTCAGTTTAGATTGGGAAGAAGAAAGCTAGGCTTGATATAAAGAAATGAACTGACACAGAACAAAATCATGTGCACAGTTCACAATAGGTGCAAAGTAAAGAATAGGAATTTCGCAGATATATCAAATATAAGGAGGCTGGAAGCTGCATAGCTCCTGAAGTAATAGCACACTATATAACTCAGTGAAACACCACAGAGAAATTTTGAATTTAGGTTTTTGCCATATGCGAAATTGGTTAGATTGAAAAAAAAAATGCCCAGTGAATCCGGAGTGATATGTTTATAATGTCTGCTTTTAATTAGGATAAAGCCACATGAGAATTATTGTCACAGAAGGCTAAGTTTACTTGTTAAGGGCACTGTGTAAAGTAACTGTTTCAGTTTGAAAACCTATCCAGTCAAGTGTTTAGTATGGGTAGGAGATAAAAGCCACCTTTGTGCAATCATGCTATGAGTAATTGAGTGAACCACACGATGGGAAAAATATCTCATTCAATAGGCTCCATGATGTGTGGCGAGAACTACAAAGAAAACCGTGTGTCGTCCTATCAAAACAGATAAATTTACAGTCATCAAGATTGTGAGTGGACAAAATTGCGGCTATGGAGCGATAATCTTCACAGACCGTCCTCCTCCCCCCCCCCGTCGTCCCCACTCCCCGGCACAACGATTGGCCAAACCAATGGATCCAATGCGGAGAGTTGGGAAAATACTCTCTGACAGACTTATTTGAATTTGTGGACCAGATGGAATAACTGGACACAACAAAGAAGCGTTTATTCACATTTGGATTTATTTCACTATTTACGATTATTTGCTTGAAGGAAACTATTGACAGTTTGTGTGACTATATGAAATACGGAAATTCCATTGGATTAATCAAGAAAACTTCTTCCGTATAGTACTTTCAATGTTTAATTGTAATTCAACGGTTGCTGATGAGGTCAAAAAGATGGAATAGCTATGGGCTCATCATTAGACCATCTATTCGCGGATATATTTATGGTATAGCTAGGGAAGGAGAAATCGTCTACTTGTATCGAGCGAGATGTCTTTTTCAGGCGTTATTGTGATGATATGATATTGTTTGTGATTTTGACAACTCTCAATATCCTTCAACATTAAAAGACAAACAAAATGTAATCGGTTCATCAAGTTAAACGAGAAAGAAACAATTATATCTGTGACGTTCTCCAGGTGCACATGACAAACACGGGAGAAGGGGGCAGGCCCATTCCAGAAATTTCCAATGACCTTTTATCACATGCAACGTGTGAAGTCATATTTCATCGTCACTATGTGGCTGAGGTCATGTTTCGGTTCATCAACCAGGTTTGGGTCTGGGTCAAGTTAACTGGAGTGCGGCAACCAACATTTTTTTAGCACATTGATGGGTTAAAGATTTTGATTACCATTGCCTTTGTCGTTGCCAAGTGACGGTGTTGTACGTTTGGAGCACTTTGTGGTTAATTTGGAAAGTATTGTTGTCCACCTGATACCCGGTATAATCGCAATGGACCACAATTGCGCTGGTTATTGTTTTCTTGCATACCGTTACTTGGCAATAACAGAACCGGTAACAATTAATATCACCACTCTGACTTGATTTTCACGAACAACAGAAGTTCAGAACAAAATGACCATTTCTGTCCTCCACATCCAAAGGCGATTCAGGGCGGAGGGGGTGAAGGCTGGATTAATGGGCCTGAAATTGGCGTTCATGCATTGATTAGTGGCAAGGTGACACTACATCCGCTATAGTTCCGTACGGTAGCGCTGATCGACGATAACGGTCAGCATATCATTAAATTGTCATTCATATAACAAAATACCTCATTTGGAAAGAGTTTACGGAATTCCCGCAAACACACAGGAAATGTAATATAACGGTCCACTAGCCGATACGCGTTCTCATGTTCACCTTATCAAACCGGAACAGTTTGCTCCAACAGGTCGTGTTTATTTTTGGTAGTTGAAAGAAACTGCTGATCGCATCTTTTTGCGTACTACTCACAAGTGAGTAGTATCTCACAACAGTCCAACAGATTGTTCCGACTTCAATACGTTCTTTCACGGAGTGAATGTAAACAGAAATTTAGTGTAGTAACCAATTCTCACAACAGATCGATGAAAGGACATTTCTCTCTATTGCACACTATCAATACTACTATAATCAAAACGGGACCGAACCCCGTCACGAATAAAGAAATAATAGAAATCGGAAGGTATCAATCTATGATAAAAAATTTCGAAAATATAGCTTGCAAGTTTTTCATCGACTGTGATAAAATATACAGGGAATATTGGTGCCATGTTAGATCCTGAAAATGGTTCTTGTTCAAGTCGAATGGAATATTCTTTAACCAGTCTAGCAAACGGTGTAGCTGAATTTCCCCTGAGAACAAAGTTGTTCACTTAAAATATGCCGATGACAATTTCCAGTTAGATGACACAACACAACCAGTTTAACAATGAAGATATTGACGAATCCGAAGATGGTCTGCGTCATATAAATGCCAAATGTGTGTACAAGACTGGCAGAAACCAAAGCCTGTACTCATTGTTTGAGTTGACTATCTATAAATAGTCGCGAACATTAAGCTCCTCAGGAACTTGAACGCACAACGCGGTGGAGTTGTTCAAGCGGTCCGCTCACGATTGACAAAGCTAGAGTAAAATGTGTCAAAATATGGTATACATGGCTCCGCCACATCATCCTATATTGCTTTTAGGAAAGGGTAGATATTTCCGAGGCTCATGGAATGTTGTTTCACATTTGCGGAACCTGCCATCTCCGCACCGATAATGCTAATCTACTATACGTGTTCAACCACTAATATTTTCAAGGTATTGCTCGTGTGCGGTGCTAGCAATGTATAGGTATTCGGATTAGTATTGAATATCGGAATGCGACAACCAGTAATGTAATACTCAGAACTGGATTGATTCTAACCCCTAACTGCGGACACCGAGAATTGGTAGCAGCATGTGCCAATCTCTACTGACAGAAATCGAGCATGTTTTCCAGAAAGCAACAGGCCATATCATTGGTTGAAGGACCATCGTCCAATCGCATAACCGTTTGCGCAGACGCATTGTATCTTCTAACTCTGATGTAATGTTCGCCCGGTGTACCATTTGTCTGGCTTCCAGAACTTTGATGGAATAATGTATCTGGTTGCACTTGGAATGCGGTCACATAGTTCGGGATCACCCATTAATAAAGAAATTCGATGTCGTGTTTCAGGTGCTGATAGCCGTGGACTATGTATGACATCGCCTAGTTGTAATGAAGAACTCAGACTTGGCCCTGCCTTACGTTGGTACAGTCCACCTCGTGAGTTACTGCACAAAGCACAAGGTCACAGACGCTTGAAGGAATGGCTCGGAATTCGACTCAGTGGTTTCAATACTGTAATGTTCGTCTGCTGAAGATGCGTCCACTCCCACTCCCCTGCTCTTCCTCCAAAATATAAAGATACACTAAAAAAAATGTAAAACACTGTGCGATAAAACACATCGAAACACTGCTACTTGTTCTTTTATTTTCCTTCATTAATTAATTAATTTGCTTTGCTATTATTTGTACCTAAATCGGTACAATTTAAATTGTGTCGTTCTTGCCTTGGGGTGATGGTCAATCATAATGTGGTTATCAAGTTATTTTGGATACAGTTTCCCAATGCGTTTGGTTGGGCTTCTAATGGCTTGTTAATTGCTACACGAAAACCAAACAACTGGATTATGATTACACCAATAGCCTCGTTCGGATTTGAGTCCATGCAGTGACGCAGCTTATGCTCTGGTACAACGCATATACTCTCAGTTGAGCTACGAGTCCCTGCCGACAAACACGCTCGGGCCAATGATTGTGGCATAAACACAAAGAGTTTTAGTTATACCAAATCAGGGCCATCTAATCTTCTCGTCCTACAGCTACCCTCGGACTGGCTGTTCACGCTTTGAAACTAATGCCTCATTTTATTATTAATTCACAAACCAAAGAAAAAAATTCAATAGATGCAATGAAAACACAATGTTCACACTGAACTTTATGCTCTTACACAGGCACTGATGAAACTAATGTGGCTTGCCCGTCAATTGATGAAAATAATTCAGTTCCAAATAACTCAATGTCCATACGAGCGGAACATCTATTGCGGAACTTTATTTTACACCGTAACGTTCCCGATGCTCTTTGAACATTACTTATGTGATGATGTACTATACACAAGTTTCAGTTTTACAAGTTTATACAATCATAAATCATGGATTATTTACATGGGTTAATAGTAACTTTGGTGCGAGCAACAGCAAGCGAATGATATATGTATACAATACTAAAAACTGAGCAAGATCTCCTGAAGTGAGTATCCAGTATTGCAGCCATAGAAGGTGCAAGGATATTGCTGAGGTTCCTATTCTTTGTATGACGGCGTATATCATATTCAATCTGAGTTTACCGAAAAACAAAGTATTCTATTCAAAAGTAAATATACGTTTTCTTCACATCAGAGAACCAACTTGTATTGTTGAAATAGTGAAATTGCACGTTTCTGAGGAACGAATCAGAGCAGCAAATAGGATTCTACACGCTATTTCAGTAAAACAGTACCGATGAGATGGGGGTGTCCTCATACACATTGAGATCAGGCAATGGCATAATTCTACTGACCAGCTGACTATTAGCGGAGTGGCAGTGCTAAGACGGCCCCGAAAAACGCATGCTGACTGTGGGTACATTGCAAAGTTATACCCTAATTTACCGAGCTCCTGTAGTTAGCTTTAAAAAAAATTGACTGACTTTCAGTCTTGTCAAGCAATCTTAAAAGAGAGACGAAAATTAGAGCGAACGAAAAAAATTGTGAAAGTGAACATGCTTTCCGAATACGAAATGTGCTTATTGATTAGGAACAGACAATGTAGACTAACAGGTGTTTCGGTAAATTCCTTTTCAAGCCATTACAATCACATTCATATGAAACAATTTAGGCAAGGGCAAACAGAAAGGTGGATGAGTGATGTGTTTGGCAATGAGCTTAAGAGAACTCCAAATGTGTGCGTTGTTTAGATCACGTAACCAAAGTCGTTGCGTCAAAGTCGTGTGAACAAGCGATTTTCTCTTTCCTTCGAAAGAGAAATCTTCCTACGCTTGCTATCAGTGTTCGTTCGAACACACATGCAGTACGCCGTTCAAGTATGAAACCCATGGTCAAATCGCGACTTGAAGGCTCTAGAACGTCCACAAAGGCTGGCAAAAAAATTGGTAAAAGGTCTGTAAAACAAAACATACTCGGAAAGACTGAACATACTGGGGCGGTACTCATCTCAATCCCGCCGATTTCGGAGGGACGTAATCTTGATATATCAAATACTGCATCAACCCAACCACCCTTGCCGTTTTGTGCTAACATTATCTAAAAATGATCACCTCAGGGGACGTCCGATAAAGTTGAAGACCCAGAACAGCCACCTCGATTGCCGGCAGCACACGTTTGCAGACAGAGTGTGCCGCGTGTGGAATTCTCTCCCATCTGATGTAGTATATACACGCATAGTTCAACTACTTATACCGCAATCTCATTGGGCATTGGAAAACTTAAAACATCGACATCCGTGAGTGATCATGCATATTATTATCATAATTTTTTCTTTCGGAGGATATTAAAAGTATTCCGTGAAAATCCTGTCGGGAATGACAAGCTTGTTCTCTGTTAAATTGCAAATAACAAAAAACATTGAATTGGACCAGATGTTTGAGAGCAGGAATCAGTTTGCGTTTTGGTATGCAAACCAGACCGATAGGAAAAACAGAGTATTTAAAAAAGTAAATTACAAAATCTCCTTCCGGTTTTACCATAACTCTCAACGTGTATGAACATGTTGCTACCAAGATTCGTTTTCTTCACATCAGAGAACCAACATGCATTGTTGAAATAGTGAAATTGCACGTTTCTGAGGAACAAATCAGAGCAGCAAATAGGATTCTACACGCTATTTCAAAAATCCTGTTTGTGCTGTGGGATAATACCCTATAAATTTCCGATGCATTGGGTTTTTACCCTATTAAACAATGAAATTTCATGATTTGTTACGAGTTCGCTCAATACCTGTGCATAAAGCAAACAAATAGGAAAGTCACAGAATATGCCCATCGATTAAGAACAGACAATGTAGGCGAACATATGTTTTCGGTGAATTTCTTTTCAAGCCTTTAAAACCACATTCATATTGTGATGGAAGGCAGTTCAAAGAGAGTCGTGGCTGGCGACCGAAGCCAGAATGGGGCCCATCCGACCAGACGCGCAGACGCAGCGGCGGGAAGTGCCTCGAGAGACAATGTTCACTGCCACCCGAAACGAGCGAATCGACAATTACAGCCCGACAGACAATCCGCAGCTAACGAGAAAGATATCCACCAAATGCCACAACGTCGGAGCTGTCGATCAACGCATCTCGCGCCGCGATCGGGTCAAACCAGTCGGAATGGAACGCGGAAGAAGAGGCAACGTACGTGCCAAGTGCGGATCAAAACCCACAAGGAATGACCCACAGAAAGAGGCATGATTCATCCTGCCGCGCGTTTGAGAATTGACTGTATATAATCGAACGCATACACTGTTTGTTTTTGAATTGGATCAATAGACGTTTTCCCAGCCAGCTCGCCTTCTCGCTACAATATGAAACAATTTGAACAGGAGCAAACAGAAAGGTGGATGTGTGATGTGTTTGGCAATTAGCCCAAGAAAACTACAAATTTGTGCGCAGTTTGGATTACATTACCAAAGTCGTTACGTCATGGTCATGTGAACAAGCAATTTTCTCTTCCCTTGGACAGAGGAGTTTGAGAGCTCGAATCATTCTGCGTTGTGCTCACAGCTCAGGTTTCATGAGTCGGATGCTAATCCCATTTGCGGTTGCAAACATCCGAAACCGGATTGTTCTTGAGGAGTGTAGTGAGACTCCATAAATGATTGAAAACGCCGAGTGTATGTCAATCAGGTGTCCCGTCTCTATCAGATGAGCAACGATCGAGCTTGATTGAAAAGGCTTGAAAAGGAGTTCAACGAAAACATATGTTAGTCTACATTATCTGTTCTTCAATATGTTTTATTTCGCAACTTACGCTAGCAGCACCTCGCTCTGTCGAACAGGTGATTACTTGTTTGCAATGCGGACACACGGTGTATATTTTATGCAGTACATCACACAAATTAGGATTTTATAATTCTAAGCAGTGACAAATAAATTATTGGAAGATTTTTATGTGAATTCATTTTTTCACGTCTAATAATATTTGGGGCTTTGAAGCTGTTCTGCCCAGTCGAAGAGTTACCGGCAGTCCATTTGCACAGGACATGTGATGAAGGGACACAGTCGTGCGGCTCTAAAGTACAATATAATACGTAGCAAATGTGCTAATCGCGCAATATCATTGATACTTCATTCGTCACCGGATGCATCAGGTCTATCAGGGAAACAAGATATTTTAAATACCCTCATTACTTCACAATCCAACACAGTAATGTTTGATTAACTGACAAAAATAAAGGTTTATTCGAGGTTGGAATTTGAGTATTCATTTCTCCGAGAATTTTGAATCTTTAGACATTAATCCACTTGGCCAAGAATCAAAACAAGTCAACCTGATGTCAACTAACCTTAATATCAATCGAGCAGGAAAAATGAGACGCGACAAAATGAATCAGCTTCATAAGTTTAATGGTGACCGTCTGTTAAAGCCAACTGGAAGATACAACACACCATTTTGAATAAACCCGATGAAGATAGATAAACTCATCCTCATCATTTCCAAAGTTGACAATATTATCCCGAAAGCAATGCACAACCGGTGAGAGTGTGATGAAAACGTTATTCGATGAAAAGAAACGCTGGACGCAATTACTTACAGATTGAATTGTATCTTTATGAACGATCGACGAATTGTAGAGTCGCAGGTGCAATTCTGTTTGCAATATCCAGAACGCGTGTATCAATAGAAATCGAGTTTTTACACCCATAGTCACGTCTCTCTTGAACGTGCTAAGTATTAGTTGCCAACAATTTAATATCACCAGGAAAAAAACATGAGAGGTCTAAGAGTAAACCACATGCATCCCAGTGATTGCTCCGACTAATTAAGACAAATTCTGCCTGTGGGTAGTAGGTTTTGATCCAATCATGTTTGGATGAACTCACTGTGGAGTCCATTTATATTCTCACATGAATGGAAACGAACCGGGAAAACGAATTAGGCAAATAAAGGTTTGTCGTGATTTAATGAGTTTGGAGCATGATGGTGCAAGCATGAGAGGACTACTGGGAAGCGAAATCGATCAGTGTAATATTGTGATGGAAGGCAGTACAAAGAGAGTCGTGGCTGGCGACCGAAGCCAGAATGGGGCCCATCCGACCAGACGCGCAGACGCAGCGGCGGGAAGTGCCTCGAGAGACAATGTTCACTGCCACCCGAAACGAGCGAATCGACAATTACAGCCCGACAGACAATCCGCAGCTAACGAGAAAGATATCCACCAAATGCCACAACGTCGGAGCTGTCGATCAACGCATCTCGCGCCGCGATCGGGTCAAACCAGTCGGAATGGAACGCGGAAGAAGAGGCAACGTACGTGCCAAGTGCGGATCAAAACCCACAAGGAATGACCCACAGAAAGAGGCATGATTCATCCTGCCGCGCGTTTGAGAATTGACTGTATATAATCGAACGCATACACTGTTTGTTTTTGAATTGGATCAATAGACGTTTTCCCAGCCAGCTCGCCTTCTCGTTACAGTGGTGCCGTCGCCCAAGTCAGCATAACGCAATGAAGCTACCCTGGCCAAACGCGTTTGCAGACGGAGATGTGGAGAAATAGATTCGCGATTTTGAATTGATCGCATCGTGCAAGGGCATCGAAGGGAGTGCACACATGGTCACCGCGTTGGGGGCACTGCTCACCGGACGAGCGAGGGCCGCTTACGACTTGAATTTGGAAAGCAACCGAGCCCTAAATTATGAGAATTTGAAATCTGCATTGGTGGCAGAATTTTCAAAGGAGGGTGACCGCGAGAAGGCGATGACCCGGTTTTACGGCGCGGAGTACAACCGAACTGAGGACCCGTTTGCACACTACCAATAAATCAAGCGACAAATTTCCCTGGGCCTGCCAGAGGCGAATAACGAAACACGGGAGAGGCTTTCGAAGGACCGGTTCATACAAAGCATGCCGGCACAGGTGAAAGACAAACTGAGACTTGCGTTGGCGTGCGGAGTGAATGTTGCAGAGGGCCTATTTTCCATTGTGCATGCCTGTCAAAATGATGATTTGGTTGCTCGGGTGGATGCTGTTGAAACTGAAGATAAGATTGAACAAATATTTGAAGAAATCGGAAGATTGAAGGAGGAATTGAAAGGCGGATTACAGGGAAGGAGACGTTCCACGGCTCAAGTTCGGCCAAAGCGATGTTTCAGTTGCCACGGTGTAGGACACCTTGCCCGTTTTTGCCCTGATTGATCCGATACTGTCGTTCTTCCTCTCCAGAATAGTGAATGGCCCCATCCACCGCTGCTTGAACTTTCCGGCCCCCGGTCCTGTTGTTTCGGGTCTGCCTTGGTTCTTAACTTTTACCAGCTGTCCTGGTACGAACGGCTGCCACTTTTGTGATCGGTGTTCTTTGTCGTACCTTGCCTTGTTGCGCTGCTGAGTTTGCCTGGTTTTCTCAACCGCTTCTCTCTCCAGCTTGTCTCGCTCCTTCTTGGAAAGCTGTTCACTGGATCTTCCGAGTAACGCATCAAGCGGTGTTCTGGGTTCTCTACCGTATATGATTTCGAAGGGTGGTATCTCTGTTGTGGAATGAGATGTTGTTCTGTAGTTGAAAAGGATTTCCGACAGGCTTCCTTCCCAATCCCCGCGACGGTTATTGAGCCATTCCTTCATTGTTCTGCTTAACCTTTCAGTCATTCCGTTGGCCTGCGGATGGTAGGGGGACGTTCTTGTTCGTTTGATACCCCAGCGCTCTAAGGTCTCCCGAAAAGTCTTGGATTCGAAACACGGTCCCTGGTCGGTAATGACATTTTCCGGGATACCGAATCGTGCAACCACGTTGTTTATGAATATCCGGGCAACGGTTTCTCCTGTCTGATCTGAGGTTGGTATCGCCTCCACCCAGCGAGATACAAGTTCGACCATCACGACGATGTACTTGTTCCCACTCGGACTAATAGGCAGAGGTCCAAACACGTCCAGTCCCCAGGTCTGAAGTACTTTCTGTGTGTTTATTGGTTGCATTGGCGGTGTTGATGGCGGCGTGTCTTTATTATGCTGGCACTCGGGACAGGAACGGATGTATTCAATTACATCTCGGCGCATCGTTGGCCAGAACACTCGACGTCGTAATGAGTCGAGAACTCGTTGCCGTCCCATGTGTGCTCCATCGTGTGCAAGCTTCAACACCCGTTCGCGAAGGCCGGCTGGGATGAATGGCAGTTGCCTAGGTCTCAGTCCGCGTTCCATGTCCACTTCAACCATCAAGGTCTCATTGTTCAAATGCAGGCGCTCCCAGATCTTCAATAATTCTCCGATTTCTGGTGAAGTTTCTTCCGGCTTCGTTTTTGACAGCAGATGTTCACAGATGGTTCGCACCAGCCCGTCTTCCTTCTGATATTTATTAATTTCCACATCGGTCGAAACCAGCCGGGAAACTGGAATGGCCTCCGACGGGACGCCTTCCTCGTGGATCGGACGCGACAGGAAGTCGGGAATCCCGTTATCCTTGCCGTCAACATGTTTAATGGTAAACGTTAATTCCTGAAGACGATACGCCCATCGCGCCAGTCTTCCTTCCGGTCGCGCGCCGTCATCAACCACGTCAGGGGTTTGTGGTCTGTCTTGATGTGGAACGTGTTCGCAATCAAATACATTCGCCATTCCTCCAATGCCCACACGATCGCCAAGCACTCCTTTTCAGTGGTCGATAACTTTCTTTCGTGTCCAATTCCATGTGTTAAGCAATGCGTTGGAAAGTATTCTGATTTGTTTTCTACTGCGGAAGATGAGTATGGTTTTTGCGATTGTTTGGAGCACAAAATAGAACTGATGCCAAAGGCCGCGTGTAAACCTGTGTCCCGAAAGATCCCTTACAATATACTGGCGGAGGTAGAGAAACAGGTACGCGATATGCTGTCAAAAGGTATCATCCGTCAAAGTATCAGTCCGTACTCGTCACCGGTGCTGCTCACTAGAAAATCTGACGGCACTTACAGATTTTGTGTCGACTTTCGAGAACTGAATCGTGTAACTATAAAGGACGCCTTTCCGA
>UZAN01045725.1:2758-19299 GCA_900618425.1 Echinostoma caproni
GCATAAGGTCACGGGTGAGAGGGACGAGACGCGCGACTACGATGAAGCATTCACCCTGTGGTGTTATTCAAATAGACCCAGGTTGCTCGTTGTGAAAAGTGCATCGCTCGGATTGCACCGTAAGCACAAAACTCGTCACTGGTCGTAATTACTGTGGTCGTTATTCGGCTATCGTCAATGTGAGAGCAACCACGAACACTGTAGTCTAGCTGTAGTGCGCACGAAACAGTACATCACCCTTAATGCCTATCGAGTTGCGTCCAGCTTGATTGTCACACGTAAATAGCATGGCTTCGCCGACCCACCGATTCGACGTCCGTCACAGAGCTCGACAAGATACACGGTTTGGGGTCTGCCTCATTTCCACACAGAAAGAGCGTGGGAAGACAGATGGTCCATCCGGGGTTAGAAAAAAAGTGATCAATTGACCAATGAGGTGCGCTGAACGGAAGGGGATTCGACCTCAGTGTTTCTTTCTCAAGTCAAAGTGATGATTTCTCAATTCGAAAAGGCGGTTTCACAAATCAAAATTATAGTTTCTCAAGTCGAACTTCAAATGAGATAGTGTCCCACCGGTCATGTACATCGTTTCTCTTTCAGGCCGGTGTTAGTTAGACATGGGAGATAACCGCTTGTCAGTGCGCATCTGAATACCTTCCAGTGCGAACGTTAATCTTAGTTATAACAGCATTGTGAAAAGCTGTAGTACGAGTGCATAAGGGCTTAAATGTATTTCGGGTGGCAAAGGTGGCGGTGGAGCAAGAGACAAGACAAGACTGGGTCACACAGACGATCATACGCTTTAAGGTATGTGGATTTCTGCGTAGCTCTAACCCATGCTCTGATGAACAAGCCCATGTGTGTTCAGTCTCTCTCCGTGCCTGTGCGTGTGCATCGATGCTCTAACTGCAACACAAATTGCAGTGCGCGTTCTGGTAAAAACAGTAAATCAATAGTGAACAGGGCTGACTGCTACAAAACGACAAACGGGCTCCTTAATAGTCGGGATCAGAATTCACAGCAGTCCATTTTGCGAGCGCGTATGGCGAAAGTGTTCACAAGCCCATGTGCATGGTCGGACTGGGAGGAGGGTCAACGAAATGATATTTAAGACCACGTGGTGCTGTCGTTGTCTCTTTTCGAGTAGGATGACCAATCGCCAGACGCGCACGATCGACCGTTTCACTAAATTCTCAAATCGACGGAAGCACGAAATAGGCCCCTGTATCAGGGTAAAAGGGCTTGGGTTTAATTAGGTTGCCGGGACCGCAACCAGTATATAGGATAAATGTGGCCGTGAGTTTTGGTGGACATGACATTTTAGGCGGTATGGTTTCGCTTTCGGTGGTTTACCTATTCAGCTTTGGACAAGAATGAGCGAAAAACATAGCTACTGACCTCGGTCGGTAGGGTAAACGTGAGACACGGTAAGATGGATCGATATGGCGTTAACGACAATCAGTTTTACCTATGGGCATGGACCGTTGGGTAGGTTGGTTCAGCCTAGGCCCTGAATGGGTGAGTGTTTAAACTTTCACTGAGGTCGTGGTTGTTTGGACATCGAACGCATATTTTGTTCCAAATGCAGATGTCCGGATATTGATAGTTACACTTAACAAAGAGATTAACGCTGGCTCAAATTTAAAGCAGTAGATAGCAACGTTTGCATTGAAAGCAAAAATCTAAATCCAATTAGCTGTGAATCACTTAAATTGTTTTTTTTATCGGGATCCGCAAATTCTTAACTGAATCTTGTTTACAAGGCCGATCGTGACCAATTGATACGTATTCGGCCAATTTAATCAACTGGCAACATTGTGTACCAAAGCCATTGGTGATAACTGGGATTCCTTTGAAGAACTGAAATACGTTTGCGAAGCTGTGACCCGGAAAAAAATTGCTTCTCTGTTATTTCAGAAAAAAGGCAAGGCAGGTCTGTTACTTTCCACACTTCGTAACAGCCAAGAAAAACGCCGTCGTTTCCTTTTTTCAAAAACAAGTTTGGTCAACAACCTAAGCCAACTAGTTCACTTTCCCACACATGTCCCTTTTTTAGCTGTCCATGGAGCACATATCCTCGGTCGTATTCTCATTTCGGTTATTTCTCTCTGCACTGACCCTCGGCTAAGCGCTTCGGATCATTATTGGTTCTTGCTCCATCAAACTTACCCGCCCCGACGCTCCATCCATTTTTAGAAAATTTTGGAGCTGCAACTCAGCTAACCGGGATGGTTTTCGCGATTTTCGAACTTCTTATCCTATTAAAGCTTTCACTCCGAACCTTTCTAAATCTGCTTCTAACTGCACTGACATTGATATTTAGGGTATACATTTTTTGTTCCACACCTTTCCAAATCCTGCCAACCCAAACCCTTGAGTGATTCAACCACACCTGGGATCGTGCCATGTGCCTCGAAAAAGCTCGACCTTCCACCACTCGCCCACTCCCACCTCTCACCATCGCTTCGTTTAAGCTAAGAAAAGGGGCTTGACAACCATACGGAAAATCAAAGAATGTTTCTTCCACTGCATAGCTGAACACTTCATCTCGTCCGCCACCGACAGTTAAACATTTTCGTGCCTTGCCAAAGCAATATGTGTCCCTTTAACTTTCCCCTAAACGACGGATCGAAATTCACAAAAATGTCCCGAAAAAATGACTGTTCACTCCAAATATAAAACGCCCTTTCGAAGACATGGCGAATGTTGAAACAAAAGGGCTCTATATATACCGTCACGTTTGAATGAGTTCGTCCAACAGGCACTACGATTTCACGATTGTACGGGCTTTACAAAGTACACAAGAGTGTAGTTCCATCCAAGTGATCCTGGACACGTGCAACTGTCCTCACTACGCTGTGGCTAAATAGTCAGCTGGTTTTCTGGATCCGGTGAGAATGACGATGACTCGGCATAGCGTTAAGGATACTTTTGGTTTCATTGACTTGAATTTTAAAGACCGTCACATTTTGCACTGGATGTCCCTCTTCACGAATGTTCCGATCGGAGAGACAATTGACTATTTATGTGGCTATATCGAAAGCAACGGGATTGATGTCGGCCTACCGGCAGTGGACCTGAAACAATTGGTTTTCTGCATTCAAAATGTGCAATTCAAGTTTAACGAGGAAATCTATCGCCAGAAAGATGGTGTAACCATGGGGTCTCAGCTCGAGCCCTTGTTTGTCGATGTTTTCGTATCTAGAACAGAAAGATTTCCGCTTAAATCACATATCGAACAATGTGCACCATACACACGTTATATAGATGACTCTGTATACGTGGCCGATTCCCCGACAGAGAGTCGTCATCGATTAGATGACTTCAATGCTGAATATCGCCATTTGAAATTCACGATTGAAAATGAAGCAAACAATGAGCTAGCGTATCTGGGTGTTTACCTAACTCATCGTGATGACGGATCGATCAGACGGTTCGTCCACAGACAGACGACGTGGGATAAGGCAGTATATTAATTTCCGTAGCTTTATATTACTCAGCATCAAGAACAGAACGATGAGAATCTGTACGGTTGATGAACACCGAAATGCGCGGAATATTTTCAACCAGAATGAATACCCGGTGCGCCTGGTGGAATCTGTGATGCAAAAACACGAAGCGTTTCCCAAGAGGGTCATTGCTGAGAAGAGGTTATGTACATCTCTTTACTGATTGAAAGTGATACCTCGGCAGAGATTGTGCATAGAAGGTCATCATATGCCATAAACCAAACGTTCTGCGCAGCCGTGCTGCAGACTCAATTCACATCTAGCCCGTTAGTGTATCTGCGATTGAAGAATAGAACGAACGCCCGATTCTTCTACCTCTTTCTGCGTTTTCTCTTTCACTTGCCCCTGTATGGGACAGTATGTTGGCCTCAGGATATCCATGAGAATCACCATCCGTGATCTAAATGTGGAGCAATTAGGTCAATTACAAGTGCCATTGCGTCGCACCTTGTTGACTCTAATCACACCGTAGACATCACCGTAGCGTTCCAACCTCCGTACAGAGTTAGACGCATGCGCTTCCGTATCCTAGCTACAACGGAGTCAGTCAGCATCAGCCTTCACAACCCAAAAGCAAGTTTTGCATACACACAATTTCCCATGACCGGGTTGTGTACAAGCGACTATTCATGTAACATCCACACAAATGATACTTGACTCCTAACGGATACAAGTCACTCACTTTCAAAGTGGGGACCAAATGTGATTCAAAATGTAGAGCATTTTAATTACTTTCTTCTGCCAATCCTTCTATGTTCCAATTGCTGTTTGTCAAACTTGAAGTTTTTATGTCGATTGTGAAAAGTTCAGTATCCTCGGTGATCTTCTCACATTCGAATTGTCCACCCAACTAAGAGAAGCATATGGCATCCACCAATTAGCAAGGCTGGATCTTACATAAACGTCTTCCCATTCTCCCTTTTGTCCCCATAAGGCTTTCTTGTCTTAGTATACTCCAGTGGACGAACGAGAGTACCTAAAACCCTACGCCTAACCTCAGCATTGCTTGCTTGGTTTCAGCGTCAGATTCGTGCAATGCAGCAAAGACAGTGCGAGTCCGAATATCGAATGTGTATGTTTATCCTGTTCCCGTGATGGCCAGATCCTTACACCGCAGAGCAGCTTGGTCCGAATTCCTGGAGCATAAACTCGATCCTTCACAGACAGCCGGGGGTGACGGCGGTATCACAGATGACTCAGGTGCATTGCAAGCGATCGAGCCTTCTGTGTGCCTGCCGACTCTTCACCAGTGATACGTCCGCTAGATGAGATATAGCTGTCTAAGTAGCCGAATGTATAGACCTTCCCAGTTACAATACAGTGTGGGCTGTTCCAAGGAAGTCTTGTGACAACATTTTACACTTCAAAGGTGCAAAACGCACGCCGAACATGGCTACATTAGCATACAAACTGTTGTGTCTCGCCAATAAATCTCCGAACGTGCTGCTCTGATGCGTATCCAAACGGTCCCAGTTAAAACACAGTTGCCAACGTTGTAAGTCTACTGCTAGTGCTAGCCAAATGTGGATTGAAAAATGAAGGAAAGTGTGATGTATAATGGGTTAATCACAGTCTAGATATTTGTCCGGAATCGGAGCTACGAGGGCATGAATAGAGTGATTGCTACAACCAGGGTGCCATACTCTGTTCGTTACCCAGACGACTAAGTAGACAGGATACTTGGGAAAACGCCAACACGTTCTCGCGTTGGCGGCTGATCCCAATTCATTTCAAATTCAAACAGCGATTATTCTTAAGAGAAGGTTAAGCTTTCGCTGACAAATCACCTATAAAAGCTTGTAGCGTACCTGGATCCGCACTTAGCAGTATAATGCATACTCCGAACATCCGACCATATTGGAGCACATCGTCCCATGAGGACAAAGCTGTTTCCATAATCAGACGCATCACAAAGTCGAATAGAGAGAGAGAGGGAGAGCAACCTTGGTGAACACCGCTTTCTGTGTTGGGTAAAGCGTAACCTTCTGATAATGTGCATCTCAACGTTTGAAGGTATACAAATATGGGAACTATGAGACAGCAATAGGCTGTGAGAATTTGGTAAAGGGATGATAAGCTTAAAATCGAGAATATCCTGTACTAATTCGTTCAACTAATGCAGTTTGTCGAAAACGTGATTACCTTTAAATGGCCGACATCCTCTCGTAAATCCGTTTCCAGAAAAGAACTTAGAATCTCAACTTCTTGAGATTATGGCTAAAGGCATCAGTTCACTTCATCATTCATTTCGTCACTGATCTGAGTTTTTTACACTGTCCTTTTTGTGTTGGTATTTCTCCATATGTATTCAACAGAGATTTTCCGTTTGAAACGTTTTTGACTTGCTGAAGGTTGAATTCACCGCGAGATTTCATTCACCGTTCGAACTGTTACCATTCTCGTTAACCTCTTCTCCAAATGTCTATCCTCAGTTTCAGTCTTAACGAGTGCAGATGTTATTTGCTGTACTTGTGTCACGGCCGGAGATCGCCGACTGGATTCATTGTCTTTCACTGGTATGCTTATCGACGAGTGCGGTCAAGCATTGGAGCCCGAGTGCTTAATTCCCATTAATCGAAACCCTTCACGATTGGTCTTAGTTGGTGATCAATGCCAGTTAGGTCCAGTCGTTCTTTCTCAACAAGCACTGGACGCGGGATTCGATCTGAGCCTGTTTGAGCGCCTTCAATTACTGGGCGTTCCCCTTGTCCGATTAGAGGTTAGTATCACAATCCCCATTCTCATCATAAACGCTATTGTGTTAATGTCGTGTTGGTATTCAACATAATTTTGACATTCCATTCAAGTCAGAACAGATTTCAAAAGGCTTCAAACTGCATGTGAACTGTTTGGAGCTTCTGTTGAGTTGTTTCACATGGGATTTTTATCCACTTAGTGTTGCATGCTGTCTCATTTTTCGTGGTATGCAAATAACTTTCCTTTCACTGAGCATGAACATACTACACTGTGCTCAAAAGTTGACCGTGAACAATTTACCGAAATTAATTCTTCGTAGTGCGCGAATTTCAGTTGAATTTATGCAACGTTCATTCCTTTTTATCGGATTACCTCCATTCGCAAACTTTCTGTGATTCAGTTTACGCTGTAAAATCGGACGAACTGTTTCGTTTATGTTTGCACGTTATTTAAATGTCAAGGAAACAATCGGCTGTGATGAACCTCAAAGGCAATGCTCAAGTGTTTCCGTCCTTTCTAGGGATCAAAAACACTGAACACTCATGGAATGGTTTTGGGGGTTGAATGTGAAACTTTGGAAACACAAATTACCTCGAGATCCATCTATTCAGTTTAGCCTCTCTATCTGTCTCGTTTGTAATGCCACTTCCTGTTATTTTACTCCTGAGGTGAACATAATTGTAGAATGCATTTAAGTATTTACTAGCTCCAGTTGCGGTTTCCGTCCCATAGAAATGCTTCAATCACTCAGCGATCCAGCACAGTTTTACTTTCACCGAGCAAATCGACTTCATCATTGCACTAAATTCCGGCAACCCGTTAGCCTCAAACGAGCTTTAATACCCTGTAAGTCCGGGAACATTTGGAATGAATCAAATATGGCATCCACAGATACGATAAAGGAAAATGGTGTTATTGACGAATTCTATCGAAACTCACTAGAGGAGAGTAATGACGAAAAATGTTTGATTGGTCTAATTCAACCTTTTATGTTTTTTTTCTACTTGTCATGAATGAAAACCCTGTACTTCTGCACTGTACCAGCTGCCAAAGACTGTCTTTTTAAATGGCTCCACGCCCCTTACCGATGCTTGAAAATTATCGGCTTTTTCATCTTTGTGGTTACTTAAAATGAGAAGGGGAGACGAATAGCCATACGAACGATGGATGGTGAGTAGGAAAATGTGAAGAGATGGAGAAATCTGCGGTTGTTGGTGATAGCCGCACTCTCCTCCGTCTAATTAGGAATACAGTCCTCAGTCAAGTAGGTATGAGTGAGGTAATTAGGCATCTCGATGAACAGCAGCGAGCTCAATGCTGCTCATCTCATTGCCAACATGCGGTTGGAGGTTTGTTTGGACCTGGTTGTTTGGGCCTGTTTTGGGGATTGATTTGGTGTACATGTGTGGTTGTGGCGCGCTCCACAATAGCTGAATTTATCTTAAAATTATTCAACCTCTGACATGGTCATCAAAGTTCGTAACGTGGCATTAGAATCTTGTTCATTCATATTTAGTAGACATATTCTGATCTCCGCATCCTGAGGTGACTGAATTTCGCAGACGAAAAGGAAACACCTGAACTGGTCTTCTGTCATCGCCCGCTGATTGAAGCGTTCGCACTCCTGATTTACCATACTGGTGAAATCAACGGATACGCTTTTCACGATTTTCGTGCAGTGATNTCTTGTATTAAACAAAGACATCTTGCGCCAAATGTATTTGTGAGTAACCGCACCGTCTTGTCCAATGATAAATCTCGGATGCTTTTAGATAGCATACTGTGTGCACACCGCTCGTGTTCTATGGTACTCAGTTTACATCAAAGTATCCATACCTTCCTTACATCATCCAGTGAGGCAAATATCACCCCGAATGTATCCTCCCATCGTCCGCACCACGTTTCGAAGGTGACTTCTGCCTCTGTATCGTAATGGAATTCGGTCACACTGGCCGCAATCAAGTCAGTAGAATTGAATTGAGGGGCAGTACTAACAAAATCGGACTACTGAAACTGGAATCTAATACAGGGACATGATAGCCTAAAACGAGTTTTAATATTCTGAAAGTCGGGGGAGATTTGCGTTTATGGATCCCTTGTTATGCTCACCGGTCTTGTGAACAAGCGCCATAAACTCATTTCTAGATCCCTCTGTCGGTAAATAGTCTTATACCACGGGAACACCTGGTACAGTATGTGGTGGCACTTCACCTCAAGGTCTGTGAAACATTCAGCAAGATGACTTTATCTGATTGTTCCTATCCCCTATATTCTGTCCTTAATCGGTGCCTTTGTTATTGATCCACCCGTTCCAGCTATAAATTTATAAAAGCACACACTGAGGCTTGCAGGCGCTCTATTGTCCCGTATCTCACCAGATTTCTCACAAACCAAGACATAGTTGCAGAAAAATTGTGCGAAATACCAATCTGAACCAATGAAAAACACTATTGTATGCCATTGGTTTTGTCCTATTGCTATGCGCTTCACATCTTTTATAATTATATATATATATAATTTCCCATTTTTTGTTGTTGATACACTATGGTTGTGGTTCCTGAATATCTAACCGTCAGGGTGTATGAGGCGGCTCCCTGACTTGACTTGACATGAAGTTATCAAAGGACTAACAAAAATGGTGATTTATCGTGTCCTTGTGATCGCCACTTCCCCCGAGTATGTGAGAAATCGTGACCCATCATCATTTTTATCCGGAGAAGCATAAATTCATCCGGTCCCCATTCAACTGAACCGTCAGTTTCAGAACATCTGGATTAACAGTCTCAGCAAGCGCTGTATAAGTGGCAATTCGATACACCTCACTGAAATACAGGTAGATAAATCAAATGTTTTATTTAGCTCAGTTTTAAATTCGAAATCGAATGCAGTTATCCCGCGGCAACCTTTGTTGGGCTCCTTAGTGAAAGAGGGCGATATATAGAAACGTTCGCGCTTGTCGGTTTGGATAACTAATAGTACTTTTGCTAGCACTTACTGAAGATGGAAATTGTATTATCAGTTTAACAAAGTCATAGCTTAGATCGGTTCAATTTCTCCATGCAGTAGTTAGTTATACCACTATTACACTAAACGTGATACATGTGGGTGGTTTGTTTCTCTAAAGACTGCGGTTAAACAGGGGGTGGTGAAAAGTACTTTGTATCGTACAATGCACCGCTTTTGTATCCTTGTTACACTTTTTTTAGGATACATTCGTAAATAAAATGTTTTACTTAGCTATAAATATATTTAGGCATTTCTACATCTGCTGTTGTCTCGGTTATCAATCTATGGGGAATATCCGTTTCCGTGTTTTCAGAGCTGATACTGTGCCGAACAATCAGTTTCCCCAGTATTCCAGCGCCCATAATTATTTTCTTGAATGATACCTGCTAGGTACACTTGTTCTTGCTTCTCTCTAATTGGCTTCCCCACTTTTCAACATTTGTACCCTGATCCTCCCTTACGATTATATATTTACTGCATATGTACACCACTTTTCATCATCACAGTCTCGTAATTTGGGGTTTTACTTTTTCAACTTTTCAAGACACAATATAGGATGCATCCCGAACTGGCTAAATTTTCCAGCCGAGTTTTCTATGACAATCGAATCCAGAATGGCGTAAGCCCGTCGGAACGCTCAGGCGTCTCACGATTTCGTTGGCCTAGTCCAGATAAGCCAACATTCTTTTATCTTGTGAGAAGTCAGGAACAACGTGCGTCAAATGGAGTGTCTTATTTAAACCCGCGAGAAGCGAAAGCTGTGAAAAGTATCGTCCAAGAGTGAGTGTATTCATAAACGCAGCCGCTTCAATCTTCAATTTATTCATTGCTTCAACAATCGGATTGTTTGGCTCATCTTCGGTTTTTGGAACATTTTAACTGTTTGTTTTACTCTTTTTTTATCTGTTATGTGTATTGCTGATTGGATTTAAGAATTCGGAAGTTCAAAAATCCCAACGATTCTGCTTTTGATGGGCTGTTATGTGGAAGAATTAGATGTACTCATCAGCATATGTGCAAACGAAAAACACCCAGTGGATCGGGAATTTACGGTTGACTAATCCAAGTGGCTATCACATCGCAGTTGTAAACATAGAACAGTGTTACCGCTATAAGCAAAATGAGTTCAATTTTATGACAGCTGATTAGTCAGTGAAGAGTTCACCGATGCCTTTGCCACTACGGTGTCAGCGTTATTCAACTATTCTATCAAAAAAANAAAAAAACTGTGTTCGTATCTTAGATAAAAGCCTACGAGAAGAGTCATTTTGCTTTTATTAACCACGTGACTGAACTGGTTTCTGTAATAAGAGGTTCATTCATGATAATCCAAAAAGCTTTTGGCTATCATTCGTACCTCAGTGATTGCCCTTTGTGTCCTGAATCCTCCAAAGAAAAACCGAATTCCTTCTACATAGCCAAGGGGCTTTATTGTCATAGTCAGTCTATCAAGGGAGGCCTAACTTTGACCTGAAAATTTCCACCATAATAGTTGGAACTGTATTTAGATCTATTGCAACCACGGGAAAATGCCGATGTTTTCACGACGTTACTGGATGCGTGGGAGCCAGGGTAACAGACAGAATACTGCAATCTGATTGGCCCATTCACTGCATCGGCTATCTCACACTTTTCATTTAGAGAAAATTTAGAGTGTGAGCGGCACTATGAATATACCACGCTTCTCTTTTAGTCAAAGTACTTTCCTGGTACTTCCAATGAAAGCAAGCAAGTTGGGGCAAAATTCAATGATAGAATAGCACACAAATCACATTCGAATTATGCTTTACCTCCTACCTTACCTTAGTGTTGATTAATGCAAACGCGGTGACTGGTGCTCAAAGTCCAGATCTGCGAACATATGCCCTTCATTAACTACCACAGTTACATCATAACAGCAAGACTGCACCCTGAGGTGGTGTGGTGGCTTGTGTGTCTGAATGATCGTGCAAGCTACACAGTCGGCATTCCACAGCTTCAGATCCAAATATGCCTGAAAGATTAATGGGTAGAGGTCAAACGAAGCTCAGTCTTATAAGGCCAACTGTTTGGTTACCTCTTGGCATCCTTCGACTATCCACTCTCGACCGTATAGGGGCACTCTGGCGAATAAAATGGAGAGGAGCAGTTTACCAATAAAAACCGATAGATGGTCGCGGAAGCGGAGTACCTGGGGCTTCCTACCGCTGGTCGGAAAGTCTTCCCACTTCATTGAACAGCTACCGCCCGCCCCAACTGGGCAAGCTCCAATCAATTAGGTGCTGTCCCGTCCATGTTCCACTTACCTCATTGGGTGCACAAGACTAAGAGTTAATCCCAAACAGCAGATCGCCACTCAAGACACCATTGAACAATACACTGAATCGAAACCCAAACGCCCTAAGTGACACGTATCTAGAAGCCCCCCTCTCCCCTTTGGATCTACTTCCCAATGTTTTTTGGATCAGACTTTGAGTTGAAGGCTCCGGTCAGTGTTCCCAGAGAAAAACCCTTTCTTCGTTGTGGCAATCGCCAAGTATGTTGTGCCCTAAAGTCTTAGGCACCCTCTTTCTCATCCGTCCAATTTTCCTCATCCTCAAATATTAGATGCCTCCTGTTTACGCCACCCATCTCTTAGTGCCCAACCAGTAATAACAATCAACCAAAAGATATCAGGCTTTTTGAACCAAAATTCCTTCTTCACTTAACTGCATTTAGTGTCTTCACGCTCTACCAAATCGACCAAGAAGCAATCTTAGCTAGAACTCTTGGAACCTTCAGTTCAAACGTGTGTTGCGGTTTCGAAACACGCATGCTATACTTCACGTCATTGCTCATCTTACGATTTCCAGATTTAACCTCAGTCTCACACTTCACTCTCCATGTATCAAGCGATTCGGTATCCGAAGCTCAGGATGTTGCTAGTGTTGGAATTTTGCTAAGTACTAAAGCTGAGCTCTCGATTTTTGACCGGATTCCGGTTAGTATGCGACTATGCGCTGCACATCTCGACGGCTCAGTAGGAGTCAGCAACTACGGAACGAGGCGTCTGTGCTTATTCGTCGTGTACGCACATGCACCAACCGATTGCAGTTCGCCAAAAATAAAGGCTGAAGTCTACAGAGTCCTCTCGCAACTGCTGCAAAGTGCTCAGCCAACGGACATTAATTAATCGCTAAAGACTTCAATGTTCAGTTCGAATACCTGGACGAATCAGTAAGCTGCCTAAGCGGCATGCACGCAATCCCACCCACTGCAACTCCACACGGACTGGATTGTTTTTTGTAGCAATGTCCTCAGTTTTATAGGGATGAATCCAGACGAATCACATTCCGATCAACTTCTCTTGATGTACACTTATTTAACAACTACTTGTCACACTATTGTATATCTGTAATTATAGGTCATGTCGTGGTATCTATCTCTGTCAACGTGTTTTATGTAGACGAACCGATGCCGCTGGTTCACCCTTATTCCTAGTCCTAAATCTGCACTCGAAACGATGTTATCTCACTCTTCTAAATAGCGGCCATCCAGGGGGAGCAACGAACATTCGAAAGTGATCAAAAGACCATCAAGAGTGCCCGGTGCCTCTAAACAATCGAATGGGCTAATCCAACCTTGAAACTCTAAATTGATCAAATAGGTCATTCGAAAATCTGTCAATACAAGATGGACTCCAGCACACAGTGAAAGCACCAAAGTGTACTTTCCCGGCCCTAGGTAGCTGTCAGATAATAACCAATTTAAGCCGTCTACTACCGAAACACCAGCTTACCCAAGGCCTGATGAATAAACACGAGTAAGTGAGAAATGCTTTGACCAATACACAGTCTTGAATCAGGTTTATTCTTTTATCTACCGAAACTGCGCATTTAATCGAATAACATGTGTTCCTACCCCACCACAACCGCCTGACTTTCTCCATTGTGTTGTATGGCAGTCATTTAATAAGCCGTGTCTCTCTTGAAACCCATATAGTTTTTTCCATATAAGAAAGTAAAATTTAAAAAGAAAAAACGAAATAAAGGTGTTTCATATGAGGGTGTTTGCTGCTGAATTGAGGTCCATTCGTTCAATCGTTCAATCGTTACCACCAACCATACGTCTGATCTTCAACAACTGAAGATTAAACACTCATCGAAGTGTAATTACTTTCTGGTGCTTTCCAGCCTTTGATAGATTGGGATTAGTCTACTTTCACTTGTATATTGTATAATTTGTTTTGTTTTCCTATGTTGTTTCACCAAGGTTGATTTCATGCGGTGTCGATAAAAACAATATTGGGGTCATCGCCCCGTACACCGGTCAGAAGACGTACCTGACACAATACCTCGGCGAATTGGCCAATGGCCCAAAGGAAAAGGTTGAAGTTTCGAGTGTGGACGCGTATCAAGGGCGCGAAAAAGATTATATCATTCTGTCTTGTGTGCGAAGCAACCGAAATCGCACTGTGGGCTTTTTAAAAGATGCACGACGCTTGAATGTCGCTTTGACTCGTGCTCGTTTTGGCCTTATTGTCATTGGAGACCCGATCACATTGAGTACGGTGAGTAAAAGATCATTGCGCATACGTCTCCCGGTTACCATTACCCGGTAAACTCAAAAGCGTGCATTCACCGTTTATATATATATATATATATATATATATATATATATATAATAGTAAGATCAAGTTCCTATTGGTAGCGAGCCTGAAACCGGTCCAAAAACGACTGGAATGCAGTTCCCAATTTTGTCAGCTCCAAAATGTCTGGAAGAGGTTTCGCCTAAACTGCTTACCATTCAGTTTTTTTCTTCATTCTTTAGTTGTCATAAAATACGTAATAAATTGTTTCGTTTTTGGTTCTCAGGATCCCCTCTGGAATGATCTTCTCCACTTTTATCATGAACGCGATTTGCTCCTTGAAGGTCAGCTGGACAAGCTACGACCAGGTGTGCTAAATTCGCCCAAACCCGCAGTGCCTTATATCTATAGAAAGGATATCAGCTGCCTTGCTTGAATTACTGAAGCGTCTGATCGCGGTATCCATTTTATAATCATTCCCGTGAACTGATTTGTTTGAAATGTGATACTTTTTCACAGGTTGTTCTACCATGATGCACATTTGCATTTCCACTTTGTGTCCGACGGACAACACACAACCTTATTTCATACTTCGCTCATTTAAGTTGTTTCACTTGAAACCCATTCCTGGTATTCGCAAGAAATTGATTTTTACTGTTGTATTCATCACGGAACCGTTTAGGTTTTTAAAATTTTCGAACAAATTTTTGGACGCTTTGGCATTAGTCCAATGTTTTACTATGTTCACCCCACAGATAATCGTGATCTAATCAACCAGAGACATGTCATTTTATCTTTGGATTCTTTTATTCTAAAGGCGATGTTTTCGCATCATTATTCTTTGGATACAAATTCAGAAACCTGACTTTTGACCGAGGAATTCGGAGTCATTTTGCTTTTATGTTCTTGTGTACACTACAGGTACGACAGTTCTTTGTATAAGCGCCAATCATTGTCAACATCCGTAGCATTTCCGTTTTTTCCCTTGTTTTTACTCATTGGACGGGTAAAGTGAGCGTTAGAACACCGAAAGCCGAAACATGGTAGATAATGTGTGAAACAGCGACGGAGACTGCGCGATGAGTGGGTTCACGCCGAGGGATCGCCATCTTGTGGGATACGGTCGTATCTAAAAGGATGATAGTTCAAACACGTTAGGTCATCTCCCCACCCCGAGGATCAATTTAAAACAATGCCATGTGGACTTCTGATAATGAGAAAAAGTGGTTTCCACAGTGATCGATAGTGGCGTACAACTAGTTGGTTTGGTAGTAAACAATCAAATGGTTGTTGTGCATAAATACGGGAACGACACTGAGATTGATCACATTGGCGGGTGGATGCAATTGGGGATTAGACTTGTCGACAGGGTGTGCGATTTGAACCTTGGAGATCTATCCCAGCCGTTTCTGGACTGTCTACCAGTCTACTGGAATCATCTCGGTCATCTCCCGCCAACGGATACGAATAAGAAATGTCACAAAGTTTCATTATTTCGTGTACTGCTATGGGTGTCCAGCAGTACGGTTTCAGTGTTCACTGCCTACGACTGTAAAAACATGTACCATTTAGGCAAAAGGATACCTCGAGCCGTTTTTCTCCAGGATATTCAGGTTTCCGGCGGTCAAAAAATGCAAAATGCAAATGAAATTTTATTGTGTCAGAAGCTCCAGTTTCGCGGGAATAATGGCACAAGTTAACCCAACGGTATTTCACTGTATTGTGTGTAACTTTGGCAACCACTGAAAGTTACTTTGCAGAAATCATAACAGCCATATCGAACGATTGTCGCCCAGGAGTGAAGAAGAAATTCCTGTCAATCTATGTCCAATGGGAGGAAATCAGTGTATATCCCGACGCCAGTTGCAGTACTCGTAATGATAATCTCATACTCCGACTGAATAGCGCAGTCAAGTAGAACCAAGATGAGTGGTCTATATACTTAATCAGTTTGAAAAAATTAAATTTCAGTTTCATTTTGTAAAACCTTTAATGATGCAATTTCCTGCGCCGGTTTTGGTGCTCTCTCTTGACTGCCCATTTGGATAATGAGTGGGAGAAAAACAGGAAAGTTGAAAGTAGAGGCGACTAGAGAATGGAAAATTTCATTGGAGAAATGTTGCATACAAATTAAGAAGATACGCCACTGTTTACGACTCTCAGCCATATCGCTCAGTGTCTCTAACCACAGGTTAATATCATCCCGAGGTTCCCAATTAGGGAGCCTAATGGGACCTATGCGACCGAGTGTCCTGGTTAGGGTTATGTTTGATAGGTTTAGCTTGACCACCCCTGACTGTTTTCTGCCCACTACCGGTCTCGGTAAACATTGCGCTCCGTGGCAACCTATTTGGTGATATGCTTAACATTTGCCCCAACTAACGTAAACTATGAAGGTCGACCACCCTCTCCAGTGGGCGACCACGGTTAACCAAACCTCTGCGCCTAACCTCAGGATTGCTCGTCCGGTCACCCCACCAAATTCGTGCAATGCGGCGTAGACAGTGTTCAAACACCTACAGTTTGTCTTCATCTTGTTTCCTTAATGGCCAAGTTTCTGCGCCTTATAGCAGGACTGGTCGAACTTCGGCGGCATACACTCGACCACTCACAGAAAGCCGGATGTCCCGACGGTGCTACAGATGTCTCAAGTTGGCTTGCCGAAGTTATTACAATACAATACGAGCGTGAGGATGAGGTTGGATCAGGAGAACGCAGGCAGATAATAGAAGTAGGGTTCTGTATGCGTGTTTCGGAGACATAGCAAACATCTAAATTGAAAG
>UZAN01045727.1:0-21447 GCA_900618425.1 Echinostoma caproni
GCCCCATATAGCAACTTTCATGTTAATTGTTGTGACCTGTGCTTCGTTCAACCTGTTACCGTAATCTATTATCGCCACCCCATATGGAATTGTGTCGTAGTAACTGTTGTAATTGTCGTCCTATCATCAAAATCTATTATGAATACAATGTGGGCGAACATATGTTTTCGATGAATTTCTTTTCAAGCCTTTACAATCAAATTTATATGAAAAAAAATTCAATAAGCAAGGATGCCGCCTAGGCTTTGTACGCGCATGCTCTACCAGCTGAGCTACGAGTTCATACCGATAGCACTGATCTTTTCACATTCAAATTTACCCATCCAAATTACAGAGGCATATGGCATCCACCAGTTAGCATGAAAGCTGACTGCCCCGACAGGTTTTCCTTAGAATTCACCGAAGTCCACCGAATGAGCTTCTAAGACAAGCCTAATTGTTCAAATTATTGTTTGGCAGATCTGAAGTTTGGATGTTGATTGTGAAAAGTCCAGCTGCCTCGATGGGATTCGAACCCACGCATAGACGGGTAAATTCAAATGTGAAAAGATCAGTGCTATCGGTGTGGCCTCGTAGCTCAGCTGGTAGAGGATGCGCGTACAAAGCGTAGGCGGCGTCCATGCGTGGGTTGGAATCCCACCCAGGCTACTACAATTGACATACAAACTTCAAATCTGCCAAAGACCAGTTCGAACAATTAAATACGGTCAAACAGAAAGGTGGATGAGTCATGTGTTTGACAATGAGCTCAAGAGAAACCGAAATTTATGCGCAGTTTGAATCACATAAGCAAAGTCGTTACGTCATGGTGTCACGTCATGGTCGTGTGAACAAACTATTTTCTCTTCCCCTGGCCAGGAGGGTTTGAGGGCTTGGATCAATTTGCGTTGTGTGTACAGTTCAGGCTTCATAAATCGGATGCCTCTGCGGTTGCTAACGTCCGAAACCGCATTGCTCTCAAGGGGTGTGGTGAGACTCGATAAACGATTGTGAATGCCGAGCGCCTTTCAACCAATTAACCCGTCTCTCTCAGATGATCAATTATCGAGCTTGACACAGCTACACTCCAGCCCTGCGTGAGCCACATGGATTATGTTCTTTGGTCCGTTGAGATAACTGCCTTGTCATTCGACCTACATAAGTTGCACCACATGGGCACTTAAATTGGTAGATAATCATAGATGAGGTGAAAATAGACCGTTTATCTTTGATGTAGCACCGACTGTTTGGTGACTTGTGCTGTGCCCTCTCACACCACAAGGACATTTTCCAAGCCATTCTGCATGGTACGTACATAATTTTTCCTATAATCAGTTGAGCCATATTCTGATTGAAGCATTAACAATTGGGTCCAAATTTCGTCGTTCTCGTCGTGAAGAACGTCAGATTGATTTAGAAGTACTTGAAAACTTAGTCGGGCAAACAACGGATCTCATATCAATTTCTTCGGAAGATCTAGCACTTTTAAATCGTCACTGGTTACAGCTTGCTATCAATATTGAAGCTACCAAATTCGTAACAAAAGACCTATGACGCAAAAACACATTGTCGCCCTAAAAGACCTACAACCTAACTCTGAAATCCTCTTAAGCAAACCTGACAAACGGACTGGCATTGTGGTTATGGATCGTGCCTATTATGTATCCAAAATGCTACAACTTCTATTCGATCAAACAAAGTTTACGTGCAATGTAATTCAAAAGGACCAAACGGGGAAAGTTGACTCAGAGATCAAGGCTACATATCATTCTGTCTAATTTAAGACCTCAAACCCGTTGACCCAAACGTGTCCCGGCTATATGGTCTACCCAAAATACATAAAGCTGGTATACCAATGCGACCCATTATCTCTATGACAAACTCACTTCAGCACGCTACTGCCTGTTGGTTAGCTAGACTCTTGGAACCCATACGTCAACGTGTAGCCAAACATACACTTGTACACTTTTAAGTTTGTTGAATTAACCAACAATGTGAACAATAACAACCGTCTGATGTTCTCTTTGGATGTTGTTTCTCTTTTTTACAAATGTTTCCCTGTTTGAAAAGGTTGATTTCATTTGTTAATTTATATACACAGTAATGATATCCGTGGGGATTCCTGTCACAAACCTTAAAGAACTCATACTTAAATGCACACGAAATGTACAATTTTTGTTTGATAACACTTTCTGCCGCAAATTGGATGGTGTTGCTACGGGTTCATCCCTCGGACCTAGTCTCGCCGACATCTTCATGAGCAAGTAAGAGACATCTTTCTTATCTACGGCTATTAGTTCTTTTGAACAATATCACTGTTATGTTGATGATACCTTTTGTGTGGCTAACAAGAAAACTAATCTTGCCCCAGTCGAGTCAGAATTAAACACTGCACATTCGTCAAGTAAGTTCATAACTGAACCAGAGGAGAACAATTGCCTTCCGTTTTCGGATGTTCTTCTGACTAGACGCCCGATGGCCCTACCCAAAGAATGATCTATCCTAAAACAACATGGAGTGGACAGTTCACAAATTTTCATAGCTTCGTCTCACTCTATCAAAAAGGAACCTCATACGCAGTCTACGACAGAGAGCAAGGCGCATCTACTCAGAAGATACTTTGAAGGATGAACTTGAACTGGTGAGGAGAACCTTACTGGAAAATGTTATCGACCGTAATTGGACTGAGCAGAACAAGCCAACAAAAATACCAAAAGCGGAGAAGAGAATGCTTTTTATAAAACTTCCGTTAAAAGGCAATGGCGCCACTGAGAGATTCAGTAGAGTTTTATCCTCAGCAGTGATATCTACATTCAATGCTGCTCAGCTGCTCAGTTCTCTACGTCACCAAACATACGATGCCACAATTACACCGTAAATACGGTTTCCATATGTCGTCACCCCTGAGAACAACGACATGGTTTAGGACGAATACACCTCCATTTAAACAAGACGCCATAAGACTCAAGCTTTGTTCGGTACTGGAAGAAGCACAGTAATCCAACCATCGTTTTGATTTCATTCACAAGCACAAACAAAACGTGTGCATTAATCCAACAACACACTTCCAAACACTCTGAGCTTTCACGGAATGGGACATCACCGTCATTGACCTGCTGTACAAACAAACCCAAACACTATTTGCCATCTGTAATAGGCCGTCTCACTGCTTCTGCCCTAGATTTTTTGCGCGTTTGGCCTCCTGAGTGAGCTTAAATAGGCTTGTTCGCTATTCCGCTTCATTTGCATTGTCCTTTGTGGAACCCAATGAACAATTTGCCATCGAGTCACATTCTCATCTGCAACACAAGCTGCGTTTCTACCACTCTGATTCTAAACGCAAGCCGCAACCGCGCTGCACAGATTGTTCGAAGCACACCTTGCAGTGCACTGAAAAAACGGTCTTCCAAGAGAGACGGAGAGAGAGAGTGAAAAACGTTGTCATAAAAACTTGACTACTCAGCCTATCAATCAATCATTCTTGGTGGAAATTATCTGTAAAATAGCATAATCATTTTCGTCACCTTTACAAAATTAAAGGGGGTTTTCGAATTCGGAATAACGCATCAAATGATTAACTGATTGATTTTTCATTTCCAAAACTTCGCCTTGTCGTTAGATGGATTATAATGTCGGAGAACATTTTTTGAACAATTCTTCGTGGATCCATTGAACGTTGGGCACAAATAGATTAATTTATAATTGTAAACAATTGTTTCTATCCGTGACACGGTTTTATAAACAATCGAGAGATGATTGAACACCCGGACAGCTGAACAAGAGATGGCCTCTATTCAACGATAATCGATCCATCATAAAATTATTAAACACATCGATGGATCCTTGCAATGAAATTTCCTCAGCATTCTCAGGAATTGTTACTTGAACAGATTCCTGTCAGTTGAGTAATTTCTCCACAGGAAGAGGTGGACGGGAAAATGAATTTTACTAATCTTCGTATTTCAGCATAAATCACACGCTTTTTGAGGAGGTCTCTGATCTATGCGCACTTATCCACCCAACCCCAGTCCTCGCTTTACGATCTCACTCAATGAGACGTGAAATTAATGATCAAAATTAAATTGTAAAACAGAATGTTACCCAAATAAAACATACTCAGTTCGTTCCAAACACAAGGAATAAGACAACTTCTCACCAGTTCAGTCAAATGAAAGCTGATGATTGCTTTGTTTAGGAAATGAAACAATTTGACGTTTCTATTTTTTAAGAATGCGTAAACATAGTCCATTTTTATCTGCCAGTCCAGTTTTGGGGTACAAAATGATTTCTGCCAGAGTTCGAAGAATAACCCAAGACTTGAAGTTCATGCAAACACATGACTTTCTTGTCAATCCATCGTAGTCCCATTTCGATTTGCACATTCAAATATAATTGCTTTTGGTCTGTTAAGAGTTTGTGAATCGGCGAGCCGAGCATCATGTGGTCAATATGCGGTGCTCTTCAAATCAATGAAGCAAGAAAACATTTTTTCCGCCAAACCTGTTCGAGGAGCGTAGATGGATTTGACCGAAAGCGATCAAAGCTACCTAACCGTTTAATCGAACTGCTGTTTTATAGGAGTACTTAGAGGGTTTTATTTGTTTATGTGATGAATCAGTCGTGTAAATGAGGCGTGAGCGGAGAAGCCGCTATATTGTGCTATCGTGTTATCGTGTACTATATCGTGTAAATTCTAAAGGAGAAACAGTCTAATCCACTACCCGGTGACCGAATGGGTAGTGTGCTTGCGTTCTATCGCAGAGTTTGATCTCCAGTTGGGTCGATGGATTTACACTGCTGATGACACTCAACCAGGTCGAAACAGCTGTCCAGTGTTTCCCAGCTTTTCATTTACACGATGAACTCATCACATGAACTGCTATTTATTTGGTGATTGTTACTGGTTTGTCTGTGCAACGAGGTGGTGTTGGGGGAGGGGAGATTTGTTCGGCGAATCGATTACCACGAATGGATTCGAGAATTGGCCTCGAGCGAATTTAGCAGCTTAAATTAATTTCTTATGCAAACAGAGTTCGGACTTGGGAAGCCTTGAGTTAATCTACTTGTCCGTGTCTAAACCTCTTCAAATTCAAGTGATTACATAATAACCCTAATTCAATTCCAGAATGTGACTGTTTCACTGCTCTTTACCGTTCAAACTGAGTCTATCAAAATTCTCGTTCAATGGGAATGAACTCCAACTTTGCGTTAAGGAATCAGATTTTAAGGGGTTCGAGTACAGTTATTTGTTTCCACTATACTCATGTCCCTATCCGTTGATTGAGTGTAATTCAGGTGGTCCCGTTCAAATCTGATGCTGACTCATTTCAGTCGATCGGTTAAGCAAGGGCTATGAAACGACAGACTGGTTCGCGTGTATCTGCTCAACTGCAAATCACCCGGACAAAACTGGAACACCCTCAGTCAAATGAAAGAAGTCCAAGTTTCTCAGCAGCTTCTCATTTATTTTTCTCTTTTCTCTTTGTATATTTGGACTTTTACACTTAAGCTACCGATGTTCATGACAACGTAAAGGGAACCGGTGATGCATAAAAAGAAATAACCACTGGAATGTTCAAACAAAGTATCGGTTTTATCGATTGTACCATCGTTGGTAATGTCTTCTCTGATTTGATTTGCAGTAACGTTTTACCAACAAACTGAAAGCAAATGCTTTTGGGTATTCCCGGGACATCTCACTTTTCGTCAACTAATTATTCTCCTTTTTCATCGCATTTATTTTTCACAACAATTCATGGTATGCACCGCAATTATGTGCAAATTTGAAAAATGCTGACAAAACAATCAAGGTTCCACTGAAAATTTGTCCCCAGTTGGTGAATAACTTTCAATGTTGAAATAACAGAAATTTAAACAGTTTGAACTGGAGACATCGTCATCCTAAATGGGGAGACGCAGCACCCTGGGAACCATGACTCCGACATAAACATTCTAATTTATTGGCTCTGATAAATGTTCCTTGAAAATTTGAGAATACAATTCAGTTGGATAAAATGTGAATGCCAGACGAGAATGCCAGCTCGCCATGAATTTGTCCGACGTCCACAACCGCATCAGTTTTTCTTTCCTTAAGATACCTATTTAAGCAAATCTCTTTTCCTAATTGTTCGATTGCTTTGCTCTCCTGTCACGTAGATTGGTTCCAAACAGTCAGTTGAATGTGAAGCTATCTTTCATAATTGGTAGGACGGAAAGAATTTCCACTGATTGTTTTTAGCAAATGCATATTTTGACCGATTGATGTAGCGACGCCAGAGTATGAGAAGATACACTAAACAAGTCCCGATCAGACATTCAATTTGATGGGCTATTGAAGAAACGCAAATGTGCACGAGCATCATTTCTCTCCAAATCCCGGGGGATTATTTGGTTCCCAGTGAAATACTGTCCAGTGAAACCCTGCGAGGAAAGGAACGGGTTCTATTTTCCAGTAAGTGCATTCGATGAAATTCATCGGTCGGGTTAAAGGTGATCACTAAGGGCGTACCACTCACTTAAAAGGCCACTACGCTCCTCTGTGCGAGGGATGGGGTGGTGGAACGCAAAACGTGAAACAGACAGTGACATAATTCAGATGAAAACAGATCCAAGTGATCGGGTGCAATCCTCACATGCCAATTGAATTCTTGAGGACATCGGTACACATTGATAAACGATCTATGCTTCAGATACGCAATCTTCATTCGAAGACAATTTTGACCAGCAAACGTCGGAAATTGAGGCATCAACAACTGGTGTCGTTTCTCAATTAAATATTTCCAAGCTTTTCCGCAATTGTAAATTGGCAAGTATTGTGTCACAACGCAGGAGAAATAACTTGACTATCAGTGGACTTTAGCGGAAAGCATGAAACCGTCTTTTTACGAAGTTAATGACGATTGAAAATCAAAAATTTCATTCGTCGTTCAAAGGAAAAAATGACATTGAAGATGATGTGGAGAAGATGAGGAGTATCCTTGCTGACAGCCTACGTTTCTTGCCCGTTTAACAGTTCATCTCGGAACCTATTTCGCGTGGTGTTCACTGAAACTCAAAGTTTTTTTCAATCGAACGGGACTCACATTTCAGTAAGACAGACAGACTATGAAAAAGATCACTAACTTCAGAGAGAAAATACATAAATTGTTTGGTGATCATCGGTGCTCACCCCAAAATCATCTGCCCCTCCCACTTTGTCCATCCAAAAACAGGTGAAGATAACCTGGTAAACTCTTATTCGGGAGCTTATGAGTGGGAATATGGATTCAACCGAGGGATATGTGACCCACGGATACACGGTGCATGATGCTAGGGATGTATACGGTACCAGTAATCAAACTCGTTTACAAAGATCTTCATTGGATTGATGATTGATGATAGGTTAAGGTGAGAATGAGCGGCATTTTAGAAACGCGGTCAAGACTCGACACACCGTGCTGTAGCCTCAGTAAAGCTTTTTAGGGTCTACTTAACGAGTGTTTAAGAGAAATAAATTGGTTTAATAAGCAAAAACTGCGTTCCCCTACTAATTGGAATTCATCGCGACTGAGGTATTTTACTTCAGTCTTGCATATGGGAAGGTCAACTTCATTCGATATTTAATGCGCTACCTAGATAAAATTTTCAGACAGAACTTTTGGAGTGGAAGTAGACTTTAGAACTAGACAATCACGCGTGTCGTGGAGTAGTGGGTAAGTGAACGTAAATCCATAAAGCATACATGTGTTTGAATGGAGACATAGAAGAGTAAAACAGGCAAATATGGAGCATAACATACACTCTCGAAAAAGGAGTTACCGTTGTTTTGGTTAGGGATTATCTACCGTAGCAACGGCTCAGTCTGATTGAGAACGATTGATACGGTAATGTATGCGGAGAACAGGTCAGAAAATATAACTGTGCTCGGAAAAAGGTCAGAGTTATTCATTTTGAAAATCTTTGTCAATCTCAGTCCGTCGACTGCGTTCGGGAGCTAGTTTTTATAAACATTCAATCAAGGTCGAGAGTCAACTAAGGTATTCAGGTATTTTGAATCAGCAACGACTGTGGCTTTAGGTATTCGGTCAAGATTTTCCCATTTCCCCATTTGTGTGTTGTATGGCAGCCCTCTGATTGGCCGCTTCCCCCTTCCTGAAAATTATATCTTTGTATATTCAATAAAAGGAAGTAAAATAAAAAAGAAAAGAAAATGGATTATTTGGAAGTAACTCATCTAAAAGGGTTTTACAGAATTGTTCGAGGATTTCACAGTCAAAAGGAAAGACGTGGGGATCGGATCTGGGGTAACTGTGTTGGGTTTGCATTCGGACTACAAATGGGAGCTGAAAGGTTAATTAAATCAGTCAGTTACTTTAATGCCAACAAGGGAAACATTCCAGCATTGGGTAAAACAGCATTTACGGAACGCACTGCTGGAAATGAGATTTGATAAAACAGTTTCATCCCGTGTATTTTGTCGATATATTCTCCAATTATTGGGTATTGAAGCAGAATTAACACTTCCAGTTTGTACACTTCGTCCACACAAAAGCCCGATAACACACAATCGAACTGACCCCAAATGTTTTAAATACACACGACACGTACTCTGTTCAATCCAAGACTGTAGAAGCTTGATTAAGTAAAGCAGTTGTTCAAACAATCATATTTTTTTTATGTCGATCAAAAGGGGACAGAAAATTGTGTTTGCAATGCGGTCTGCCAGCCGATGTGCTCACGTTTGTTGTACCAAATTTCTCTAGGCTGTTGGGTAGACAAACGTTTCATCGTTTATGAGAAATTGCATGGGCACTCCGAACCTGTAAAATGTCCTTTTGAGTGGAAAATGGGGCCGTGATGTGCCATTTTATCTTTTACCAATCAATCAGTATTAAAAAATTGTAATTAACAAAATTCTTCTTTTGCTACTGCTGATGAATTTCAGTTTTTTCGTCTGTTGTTCACCGGGGCATAAAAACGGTTTAAGTACAGCTGCTTCGAATCTCTGACAAGAATCGCCCCAATTTGACAGATGGTGTGCAAACCAGACCAAACGTTTTTGCGTAGTTGGTTTAACAATGACGTCTGGCATTCCCTGTTCAGTAACATATATTTTATTTTCCCACACGTCTGAATCCATTCTGTGTGCTAAACAAATTATGGTAAAATAATCTTTATGAAAAAGAAAAACGTTCCATGATTTGCATGTGGGTGGAATACTGCCAGCTTGCCCTGACAAGAGAAGGTGAATTTTCCTACGAAACCCACATTTGAAGCTTATGTCTCTCTCTCTTTATATATGTATATATACGTACATATATATATATATATATTAACTAATAACCCAAAAGAAGAAGATATCTTTCTCAACCTAATCGATCGCCCTTATTGTGGTAGTTTGTGTTGATGCGTCTGTATTGACTGGTATGACCGAGGTTGACATGGATAATAACAGTTGATGCTTAGTTCATTTTGATACGAAAATCAGCATGCATTCAAACACTTCAAACAAAGTAAAGCAAACCAGTCTGGATTGTTGATGTCTATGATGTGTTTCTAAGCAACCCTATTGAATCGTTGGGAATGCAAAACCAAAAAATAATTTTTCTTTCTGACCAACCACAAACATTTGACACTATGAATGATTTAGGATTCATTTTTCAAACAACAAAATCTACTAGAAACAACTTTTACATATCTTTCTCATCCACCAAATGCTTAACTGAGGAAATTTTTATCCGTTAGGCAAGTAGTCGATTCTTCGATTCAATGGGACAACGTCATCTTGAGATTTGCTACCAATTTTACTGCAACCGGACCAGATCTATTCTCCTCAGAATCAGGCCTGCATCCGCATTGCCCCCGTTCAGCAATTCCCGATCATCCAATCAGGGCTGAATTGAGTTGTTTGGTATTACCGAAAAGGTTTCAAATCAAACTCAAAGTTGTTTAACGCCAAATACATTAAATCTAATGCATTCTCGTCCCATAGGCTGTTTCCATTGACCCGTGTGACCTTGGGATTGCAGTGTGACATAGTGGATTGAATAGTCTACTCAGAGATCTCTATTGGCTTGCTGAACGTGTTTCCCCGCAGATGCAAACTGCCTATCAGGTTGTGTCATCAAATTTTCGATTGAAGAAGTATCGTCCGAAAACAGTAATAAATATCACAGATAAAACAGGGCAGATCAACATTGTTGATTACACAAATTCCACTACGCAAAATTCGCAAACATTTTTTCCTTGTATTTTATGACAATTTAAACTAACAATATACTTAGTCAAACGGGTTGCACAATATGTGCTATGAAAAAGTTTCCTCAAAAATTACGGGCTACGGTTGTTAGCGAGAATTTTCAACCAGAAGCGTTTGTCCTCTAAGATGACAAACCTTTAAGTTAAAGACCGTCACCAATCCGATGCCTCAATGAAATTTTTTGGGTATCCAAAACGTAGTAGCCAAAGTTTCGTTTTAAGCTTGTTCTGAGATACATCCATCCAGAGCTGAAACAATAAACGAAAGATGGAGAGAAAAGTAAGACTGGCGAGGAAAATATCCAATGTTTCTACATTGTGGGTTGATCTTGTACGAAACGTTTGAATTCAGCAATAGAATGTTTGACATTCCTATACCTTATAATCCTTTTCAGCTATTTAAACGTTAAATCGATTTACAAACAGAGCAGTACGAAAAAAGTTTAGTCTGTCTGTTTTTTGTAAAAACAAACAAATGAAAATGAACAAAAACTGGATATGAGAGACAGCCACAAATATGCGAGCGGCGGAAGGGAAGTAGGAAGATTGTCATGGGACAGTGTGTGCACGATGTATCTGTATATTCAATAAAAAGAAGTGAAATAAAAGGAAAAGAAAGAGGAAACAGGGTTTTGTATCGAGAATCTGACTGTAGGCGATAAAGTTTCCCGGTCATGTATCACATAATGTCGATAGAACTAGGGAAAAAAGGAACACAGGGTATCCGGGGAACCGCGATCGCCAAGGGAACGTTTGTCAGATAAAAATGATAGATCGATGGAAGTTCGCTGGTATCAAGTATAAGTGTTTTACGATAGAGCCGTATCTTTCGATTACATCTCGAGGAAACGTGTTTGCAGTGTCAATGCTAGCTCCTCATGGCAGTGCAGCTTCATCTCCCACAGTTTAATTCATAAGTTGATATGGAGCAACTCAAGAAGATACGTCTGTCCAGTGGGATTCCCTAATATTATAGTGCATTCCTGCAAATATAGACAATGTATAATTCGGAATAGGAATCGAAATCGAATAGTGCAAGTTTGGAATCGGACTGAAAACCCACCGAATAGTGCAAAGTCAGGCAGAACTAAGAGGAGCTGTGGATACAGAAAATCATGGAAATATATATCACATATAACAATCACTGGTCGATTCTTGAATATCGAATCGACAACGATATTGTTTATCTGTTTGCCTTCTTGCACTCAGCCTATCCGGATGATGCCAATTGAGACCACATGGTTGATCGGTTATCCTGGAAGCTGTACCGCGATGCATGCGTACTCGTTACACGACCACCGCAAGACAACTACTTTAATCCTCATTGCATCAATTTTCTACCTCTTTGAATCAACATAACGAAAAAGCATAGCTCTAAAAACCGGTATAGAGTTGGTGATCGAAATGCAAGACTGACCGTTTAGTTGTGCAATGCATTGACGAGTATAGGTTCAACCATCTACTTAACATTGGTTCACACGGTACACAAACTGCCGGGTCACAGCACAATGAAGATTATGAACCGCTCGGGAGGGAATGAGGTACCCTGAAACATGGTTTTGTGTGCCAAATGTGTATATCTCACACCCGGTTTACCGTATATTCTCACTTTGATTTGACAAAGTCTTGAAAATAAGTTCTCATAACTCAGGCGAACTGAATATAGTTTCGCCAGTTTGCCTAGCTTCGTACTTCATTTTGTAGCAATTACTGTCTTCTCTTTTGATTTTAAAAGAATGCTCCGTAGACAAGCGGTTGGCCCATGAGCGACTTGGGTTCGGATAAAAGAGATGTGAGCTGAAACACAGGGAAGCAGTAGACAGCTGTTTCTCTTTGGTTGAGTTGTATGCTTGCGTTGTACCTGTGAGATCCCGGGTTTGATCCCCAGTTAGGGGTCGATGGATTGGCACTGATGAAGAGACCCAACCAGGTTGAAATAGCTTTCGGCATTTCCCAACGTTTCAGCTCATGCCTCATTTATTTGATGAATTCATCATCTAATCAATTCAAATCTTCCATTACTCTCAAACAACAAACATTTTCATTTAATGTTGCATTCCATTTGGAGCACTGGTTTTTGCGTTCTTCGTAGCGTTTTTATTTTTCCAGCATGGACTCCAGACGATGTTGGCAGTATCGAACCGAAACATGTGTAATTGGCGGCAAGACGAAATTTCATGTCCGATTTCATTTACTTCTCGGGACGACTCAGTCGGTAATTGTGGAGAACATGCATCGTAACATTCCTTCAAACACCGTACAACGTTTCTCAATTCCTCACATAGTTCAGTGATTTCATGTTAATTGAAACAGCGTTTCATCAGCATATGAAAACCCGTGTGGGCAGAATTGTCATGGGCCATCAATTTCGAGCAACATTTGAACGGTCGTTCAGAATGTTGCTCAAAGGGATACCGATCTCCGCAAAAGGAAAATTGTTTTTAGAAAAAAGACATGAAAACACTATGCATTTTTCATTGCTATTCTGGACAGACTAAACTAATCAGCGATATATTCACTGAAACCTAAGCCAAACCACTCAGTCGGATATGTTGGTTTTATCTTATTGATCTGAGATTTCGGAGATTAAAGTTTTGCTTCGCCGTTTGAAAACGTGAGGAGACGGGGGCGTGGGATATCGGTCCAACAAGCAAACTGAATAACAATTATTTTTTTTCCTGTTCGAACTAATGCCCAATCTATACTACTCGTGTTGCGGATAGTATGTTTGAATTGTGCCAAGCAACGTGATTGGAAGATCAACTGTATTCCTAATGGTAACTGCAGGAAATGCCCATTCACCATCGGATTGTTCCACAAATCATCGTGTGGGCTTGTGGGGAGATTCCGAAGACTTATTCTAAATGATGTATTTTATTGTTTGTATATCAATTTGCCGATTGCGTTATCGCTGTTTAGGCTAAACAACCGCTCTCCTCGTCCTGGTGTTTTTCCAACACTGCGAACGCACAGGTTTGGACTTGGGTCTAATAGAGGACACGGATTTGGTGTGCACGAGAAAAAAAGATATCTGTTCCGTTTTCTCTGTCCGCTCCTCAATCAAACGTTCACCTCATTTCAGAAGCATCGCCATGGGAGAATTTGGCACAGTTTCGGAGGCGGAAATCCCCACAAAACACTGAACTAATTACGACATTGTTGTGTTTAATGCTTTTGCATAATAGCATGCGAACTTTAGGACATATATTTATTTATTTATTTTTCATAAAATATAAATAAACTATATTTGTGAATAAAAGTATGGACGGTTTGAAGCTTTCCAAACGTCTCAACTAATTTAGGCCAACAACGCTTGCTTACCAACCCGTCAGTGACTTCACATTGTTCTAACATTTTTTTCAGTTCATCAATTATCTCAGATATACCGCTAAGATTCCCATCAGTTTATTATATAGCAGTGAGTTTATAATCCTCATGTCCTAGCTTTCCGAACACTTCAAATTCCTTGCTCCTTTCAAAGCATAAAAACCACTGTCTGACAGAATGTGCTTCCCGCATTGCAGTGACGCTTGGTGGGAAACTTCCTCTTCCCGATTCATTGGAGTTCGATTTATTTATCGGATTATTTACTCATCCGAAAACAATTTACTACCTATCATGATAACACTTCACTCCCGAAAACTACAGAGTTGTTATTCTCCGGGGAGTCATATACTCACCTATTTACAACATATTCCCTCACAGATCTGTAACATTTGGATGTTTGTAAACGACGTCTGCACATTTTAAAAGGTACAGATTTGTTGCTTCATCCGTCGGATGCAAACCGGGTTCCGCTCGCAGGCAATCCTGTTCTCATGCATTAATTAGCGACAAACCGATCGCTCGCTCTTCCTTTGTGCGTAGCCTTGAGATGATCATCGCCTTGCACGATCTGAACGCGTTTACCATAGCACTCAAAAACCCACTTGTTTGTCATTTGGTCTTCTAACGCAATCACTAGGTGTATTCACCTATTCCTGAACGTGGGATTAATGCGTTTTTTTATTTGGTATAAAAAGCGTTTAGATTTGTTGGCAAATCTTTCCAGACTCATTGTACACCTAAATAATGATCTTTCCAGATTTGTTCAAGAATGTGCGTTTTGGCCACTGGGAAAGAACTAGATAACTATTTAGTTTTTGTTTGCACTACGCAGTAGGGCAAACTATCTTTCTGTCACTGCACGGACTTAGTGTGTGTGTGTGTGTGGGTTTGCATGGAAAGCAATTGGGTCTTCTCCTATCCGAAAGCGCCGATCGTTGACATGGTGAGCAATCGGTAAACCTACCCAAAGATTCCCCGTTTTAATTGTGGCATGAAGACAACGACTGCTTGCACTGCAGATGCGGCCCAAAACAGAGAAACTACCGTTTAGTGCTCTATTTGGTCCTCCCGGAATGTTATTCAACGGTGTTTTGAACTGGTGGCGAATGAATGAATGTCTAAGGGTTGAGACTAAAAACCATTAGTGTACAACTTCCCCCGTTTTAGGGTTATGATTACAAAGGAAAATTATGTTAGGATTTTGAAAATAAACCTATATTTCTTCAAATAAAGGAAGACGAATCACCTCTTAATTGCATCGGAACCGATTAAGGCATTTTCCCTTGGGTCAGAAAAACATATGGAAGCTAAATAACCTCCAAATTCAACTCTCTGCACTTAAGCGTGATGGTGAATCCTTAGAGCAACAAGCTCATACATCAGATTTGATGAGTTATGTCACTGTGCCGATGAAGTTTCACAAATAGTCCTAAATAAACATTATCTAATGCATGCATCTTGAATGTCCTTGGAAAATATCACAAGATGATTGAGTCGTTGAATCGACATGGTAACCTCATAGGATAACGGGAATGAGAAATACACGTTCCTCAGTCGCTACGCGTCTGTCTGTCTGTCTGTTTGAATGTAGTGTAGATAGTATACCGCATCACACATAACCTCTCTTGATTCTACAGTTTTCTTTAATCTGTTGAATTATTGTGAAAAAAAGTAATTTCTTTACTTGGCACTCTTTTCTGATCCCAAGGAAATTGCTCACCCTCGTATGTCTGTGGTCTGGCTCAAAAATGTACTCCACTCGATCTTCCTTGGGTATCTGAATAGCTGGGAAAAGTCTCCATTTGCATTCGACTGTGTGTGTGTGTGTGTGTGTGTGGCGGGGAGGGGAAGCTGAACAAAGGCCAAACACACCCAAATTGAGTGGTTGATTGCTTATTTCCACCACCCACCATGAGAGTCTGTCCTATTCGATCTTGCAGTATGAAGAATAATGTGGATCACAAAACTGGGTTGAATCATGGAACATCAAAACTACTGTGATTCTTCCGTACACAGCGGTCTGTTTGGTATTCCACTCTCAAACCGATTGCTTACACAGCTCCACCAAACTGAACGCATTTGTGAACCAGTCAATGCTACTGATGAGATTTATAATAATATGTGCACTCCCGGAACATGCAGTAAAAATAAAAATAAAATGGATCTTCCTTCTGAACCACCACGATGATCGATTGATCGAGCCAAATACAACAAGACTATTGTGCACCTCCGGAAGCTTTATGAGGAATATATATATTTTTATACGTCGATAAATATTGCGATAAGCATCATTCAACAAACGCGTTTCTTCCCAGATATCTGATGAAAATGTCCGCCAGAATTTGCCCCAGTAGACTGCCCATAAAGACTCCGTTTATCTGTTGTTATCGCTGATCTAGGAAAAAGAAGTTCACATTATTGGTTACACAACAACAAAAGCCTTTTCAGCTAATCCGCTGATAGTCCAATGTGAACGTACTTTACTTCCATAGGTTAACCAATAATTGCAATTGCCTCCAGTATGGGGACGTTAGTGAATAGTACGTTTACAGTCATAGTGCCCGTGTTTGTATTGAATGTTTCTGTCTAACACTAATGTGCACAGTTGAAAACTGTCTTTCAAATTGTGGTGGGGAATGGAGTCTCGTTGGATTTTGTTGTGACACCATTTTGGAAACAACTCTATTTAACGTATATGATAAAATCTATCAGACAATAGTGAACCAAATAAATGCTGTAGCTGATACAATCGGAAGAAAAACAGTAACCTATGACCTGGTTGAACAAGTGTAATCGTTCCTTGTGGTGCGAAGTGTTCTTTGAATTCCTATCAGTTCATTCTCTAACTTACACATCTCATGTAAAGTGTGATTACGTAACCACCGGTTTGAAGTGTTATATGTATTCTTGGTGCCTTCCATTTGTTTCGACCGGCTTATTCTGAAATTCCCCGTTAGTTGCAGACAATTGATGGAATCGTAAAGTACATTTCTCGGTTAATCAACATATTTACCGCTGAGAGCAGAGCTCTCCACTGCTAATGGACTCCACTCCAAAACCTGGTTGATTTGGAAAAATAAATTTACTGCAGCAAAGGTAAAGTAGATTCTGTAATTTTGTCTAAAAGAAGCATTACGACCTTTTGTGTCTTTAATCAACTACACCTTCAATGTTGACGGTCTCAGAGAACGTATCAATCGCCCGTCAGTTTTAATGAATCGCTTTTCAACTGCTCAATCAAGGTTTACTAAGCTATTGGTTGTAAGGCTGTTCTTGCGACACTCCCTGCTTCACGAGAGGAAAAATAATTTTATTTGATTGCATTATTCCTTAGCTGTTACCCCCAGATAATATAGAATGTGGTAAGCTTAAATACAGTTCCATCTTCGATTCCCCCCCCCCACTCCCCGGGGCTAAGTGTTCTTTCTTTATACGGGATTGCCTATTGTTGGATCAGCCATTCAACTCGACTGATGCTTTTACGCGTGCTGACAGAACTGGAATGCTATCCACATTGTCTGGTTTCTCACTAACTCAGACTATTCTTCTTCATGGCTCATATTCTATGCACCGGGCAAAATACAGTTTTATCGTTCAAAGACTCGTCAACTGGGGATGAGCGTCATTTATCCCGTGTCTGTTTCCCTGTTCTTGACTGGCGTACACTGGTTCATCAACGAGCAATATATCCAATTCTGTACACAGCATCAATTTTGTTTGTTTCGATTGGAACTGTTCACATAAATGGGAATCGTTTCTGTGTACTCTGTGTAAGCTATTCCTTGACTATTTAAATTTCATGTTATTTATTCGCACACACTTAACCGGCCACAACCCAACTGTTCTTGAAAATTGCAAATGTGACACAAAAAATGCTGCTGCACATATCACTAACACTCGTCATCCTCGATATGCGTTGAACAACTTCCACATATGGGATATGCTGGAAAACGCTGACGATACAGAGCGGAAAAACATACTGAGAGTGATCAAAGATAAAGGCAGGAGCAACATAAGTCCACCAGTGTTGCACGCGTCTCGACCGACTCTGAATCCATTTAAATTCATGTGGTAATGATCACTGCTCATTTATATGTGCTCCCATTTGCGCCCACTTGTCCTCCTAACCTCACAAACGTAGACATTCACAAAATATGGCACAATCCTATCTCTCTCTCATACACACACACAATGGAGAAGACTCGCGTTGATATGAACATGTCTAATTATCCGATGTTTCTCAAAACATCTTGCAGTTCGTACTAACCAATATCTCACTCAATTTGAACATATATGAAGGACATTCAAAAAATGTCCAACCATTCAAATTCGAAGGTACATGAATATGGGTGGGTCTTCAGGTTTCCATCGCACCTACTCACTCCTGGTCTGGTGTATTCATGTAGTATCATTCACTTTTGATTTTTCTGTGTAAAAAAAATATTCACTTGTGTGAGGCGATGTCAAATGCTTTTCTGACAAAAATACTCTGCTGTCAACGCCTAGAGTTATTCTATTTCGCCTGCTCGCAGAGCTTTGTAATTTGTTTATAATTTGTTTGCAGTCCGGAGGAGATCGTCAGTTCTTCTGAAGTGGCAGTGTTTAGCTTAAACCATTTCGTTTATACATGTGGTCTCCACCACCGACTGTTTTTGTTCCTTGTTCTCACTGTGTTTGACTCGGTTCGCCGTTACACTGCTACAAGTGGGTAAGAGTGGGAGAGGAAGAGATTGTGTTTCCGCCTTGATTGCGGCTTCGGTCCGTTCTCAGGTCACGGCGTGACCTTATTTTTGGGGTTATTTGATCCTTGAGTTACATTGGCGTGTACACGTGATCCAGCTCGATGTGCCTGTTTACTGAATTGATTGAGGAGTGACAAGCCTCAAGAAGTTCTCTGGCTTGCTTTGACCGGGCTTGGTCGATAATTTTCAATGATTCGAAGTCAAACTGATATCCTTCCTGATCCTCGTGGAGGGAAATCAATGATAATGGGTCATGTCTCCTGACTGTTGTTCACGGATCCTTGTTGACAGTTTTCTTCCAGTTGGTCCGATGTAGTATTTTGGGCAGGTTTTGGAGTTTATTTTGTAGATAGCACTGCTCTTGTCCTTCTCCACTGTTCTCTTCTTTGGTTTTCACCGAATTCTCCTTAGACGAGCAGTCGGTTTGTGGGCGACTTGGATTCTATATGAGCTGAGCAGTCCTGCTGTCATTTCCGAAACGTCCTTGATGTATGGCAGGGTCGTTCTTGTTCCCGATTCTCCGTCTGTTGTTTCTTTCTTTCTTTGAGTCAGCGCTCATTTGATGAAGTTACGGATGTATCCATTGCGAGCAAATACTCTGAGGTGTCTTTCCTCCTTCAGATTTTGGTCCGCATGCGTTGCTTTTCGGTAGACCGTTGTCACCGATTTTCCTGATGGTATTCTGATGATCAAGGTGTCCAAAAAAGCCAGTTCTTTCTCTTTTTCTGTCTCCATTGTGAACTTGGTGTCATTGAATGTGTTATTGATGACGTTGTTTTTTCCTTCTAGTTCCGACTTCTTCAAGATGACGAATGTATCATCAACGTATGGGAGACAAATTGTTGGCATGATTCTTGATAGCACTGACTTCTCCAATTTCTGTATTACGGCTTCAGGTATGAATCCAGAAATTGGTGATCCCATTGATTGATGTTCCTTTCCTTTTTGTTCGTAGATTTCACTCTCGAATTTGAAGTACGTCTGCATTTGTAGTTCCATAAGTTTGCAGATTGCAACTGATTTCATTGTTTGGTTTGGTCAATTTATTGTAAACTCGAGTAAGCACAGTTTTTCTGGACGCGAAGACTGCTTAGAAAAGAGAATTTGTTTTATACCTTGAAATAATATTTCTATTCGTATCATTTGCTTCATATTGACTGACTTTGAACGACTAAGAGAAAGCACCCTGGTGTGCAGCATTAATCATCCGAATGGCGTTCACTGGACGGCTGATTCGTCCATACTATCGTCACTGTTGCGCACTGTGCCCACTTTCCGGACTCACATACCACAAGACCCACTTACACTTGTCTAACTGATAGCAACTCACCACAGAAAATATTACTTTTCAACAGGCTCGTGTGACGTTCAAAAGTCGCGTGGAAATTTTATGGTGCTGTCTGATAATGCTATTTTTCTCTATGGCTTCCTGTGACTCTGTGGCTGAGCAGAACGCCTCCTACACTCCGCACTGATTAATTGTCTCAACAACACACAGTGTGTACGAAATAGTAGAGAATACACTATCGTTGTTGTTGATGTTGTTGCTGTTGTTGCCGTTGCCGTTGCAGCTGCTGCTGTCGTTGTTCATGATGATGTGTGTAAATTGGAAAATCTCTGATCGCTCCGGTCCCCTTCAACTGTCAGTACAAAAGAAAATTATCTGGTGAGGAGACAACAATCTTCACTTTAATATTCTCGGTCCCCCCGCCTGAAGGGTTTTACTTCTATTTGTCAATAAAGGTTGGCGGAAAGCGTTGTGGATGGAATGAAACAGAGCATATGTGTGTGTGCTTGCGTGTGGGTGTGTATGATTGCCAACACCACTGAATTCGGCGATTGATGAGCTATGCATTGTTCTCGCACTTAGTTCGCACATATTTTTGCGCGTTACGCAAAATATGAAACTTTGAAAACCGTCGAAAATCATAATGATCTGCGCGATTATTGCTGTTCTAGGTTTTATAAGGCGTGACACGGTTTAACTGAACACAATAACCCTGACGCCCTCACGGACGTACCAAGCGATCCAGTTGGGCAGAATAACCGACAAATTGCTCACATATTATGTAGACAGTCTATTGTGCAGCAAGATTTGCGCCACACGTATCAACAAACTGCGAACGGATCATTTTGTTGTACGTTTTCATCAATCTGGAGCGCGAAACAGCGACAAATGTAGTCGGTTAATTAGTTCAGTGGGATTTGGCTTCACTGATAAATAAGAAAAGCAAATGATTGATCAGCAGATATTGATTTCCAAACCCACAATATCTACGTATTTCCGTAAACTGGGGCAGAACATCCTTTACATGCGACCGTATGTATCAGGCATAGAGTATGTACCAAACATTAGCCGGTACACTGTTACCAAATCAAAACACATTCACTGAATAGGGAACATTCATTTTGTGTGCAAACATTGTTTTTTCTGTTCAAAAACAATTGATGAAATTAGCGTGATAAGAATTGCTACCATGTGTAAAGAATAGGCTTCAAAGACACAAAATGTTCGCAATCCATGAACGGTTTCATAATAATTGAGACAGTTGATTGGCTTTTCTGTCTCCCAGTCTAATTAACAAACACATAAGTGGAATTACATAGGAATGTGGTCGTACCTTTAGCCGAGTACTCCCGCCCGCACTCTCCTCTTCATCATTACAAATGTACAGAATGAACCCCTTTTGGACTGACGTCACTGAATCGGTTCAAGTGGCGCTCTCCTTGGTGTTCTCTGAACACTAAAGTTGGCAGACCTTACCAGCACTGGTTTAGTCGCTAATATAGACGTGCTTTGGACCTTATGGTCCTAGGTTCGAGCCCCGCTACCAGCATCCGACTTTGGTGGTAGACAGCTTTGCTGTCTTCCGGTTCAATATCACGTCTTACCTATCGGGTCTTATGTGGTTTACCACACCAAGTCCCGGGGCTTAGGATACCGGTTTCCATAACTGAATAGCAGGTCCTCGTGACTCTGGGATCCACCTCGTATTTTGTTCATCACATGAAAGTCTGTTATGAGGAAAACCGTCTATCTTACTCCCGCTCCATATCAGACCTCAAGATTTAATTCATCGGTGTTCGTAACCAGACTATGTAACGTTCACTGATTTCACAGTTCAACATTTGCTCAAATATTGCTTCTCAGTTCTGAGTGTAT
>UZAN01045728.1:0-15518 GCA_900618425.1 Echinostoma caproni
CTTCTTGCCCGGGGGCTAGTCTGGCATCAATAATAGTAAACGTAACAATGAGCTATAGTAAATGGGCAGGCATCGAATAACTAAGAAAGGCTAAGGTAAAATAAATACTAAAAAGCAAAACAATAAAATTATTTTTGTTTTACTCGCATAAGGCTCTTTTGTACCTGTAGATATAGGAACACTACGACCATTCTAGATTATCTTTCTACTGTTTTACATTAGAATCTTTTGTTATTTTCACATAGCATTTATCTTTGTGACATTTTAACGCTCGCTCTCATTCAGCGAAATTTTATCATTCCGATTTCTACAATGACCTTGAAGTTGAAACTGTGTTGCGCTGCATCATCAAATGGAACATTATAACAACATTCCATTCCATTAAACATTTTCGTACGATAACTCATTTCCACAAGCAGTTGACCTTTGTTTGAACATTCGGTAGTGCTTTCTGTAGTAGCATTGTAACTTTATCATGTCTCCTTTGATCATGCATCATTCGCATGTCTCTCGTTGTAAACCAAGAAACATATATGATTACCATTATCGTTAGTGAGGTCAACAAATTGAAGGAACTAAAGATGCCGAGGTGTATGGGGAGCGAAAACCAGAGTCCGTGAGTCAGCGCAAGTGCACTTATTCAGTGGCGCGTCTGAATCAGCTTACGTGGTCGCAGCCTATTTGAGGGACATAATAAATGTTAATGTTGTATGTAACCTCGTTATGGCTAAATTTTGCGTGGTCGCACTTAAGGCAGTTACCATTCCTAGACTAGAGCTGGCAGCTATCGTTGAAGCGATTAAGTTATTTGATACCATAAGAAGGAAGTTGGATATTTCAAAGGGGTCTATATTCTACTGGACTGATTCAACAATTGTGCTTTATTACATAAACGACCGGTCAGCTCGTTATAGCACATGTATAGTCAACCGATTGGCTATAATACATAAAGGCTCAACACCTTAGCAACAACATCACGTAAAGGGAACAATAATCCTGTAGACCACGGCACTCGCGGTCTGAAGGCGGACGACCAGAAGTGGGAAATTTGTTTCCGGGGGGCATCATTCCTGAGAAGCTAAGAAGAAATGCCTCCATTCGAATTGGTCTCCACTGAAGAAATCGAATGGCAGATTGAGCTTAAGCGCACGGTGACTATCAACCAAACAACTGTTGCGATAAGCGTCAACTTACTTTCTTATCATTTGCAATGGTATAAGCTGTTACGAGCAACAGCTTGGTTGAGGCGCTTTGCACAATATATCAACGTAATGTTTGGAAAGAAAGGTACCTTTTCACTACGAGTGGGTAGACTGTCGACAGAGGAGATTGAGCTTGCATGCGACAATGTTGAGCGTCTACTTCAAACAGAATCGTTCTCAGACGATCAGGTTTCGCTAATGTACCCTAAGGGGCACGTGCACAGGGGTAGCCCTCTACGTAAATTGTGTCCAATTTTTGTAAATGGAATGCTTCGAGTTGGTGGTAAACTGCAATACACGCACTTGCAACATGACGCAAGACACCCAGCTGTCCTGCCCCCGAAACACCATGTAACCGAACGTCTCATACGTCGCCTTCATGAAAAGGAAGGTCAATTAGGGTCCGAGCACGTGTTATCTAAAATTAGGAGAGATGGAGAACATCGTGTCTCATCGACATCCAAGGGATATTTAGCTACGATCAACATCACAGTTGTAATCGCCACGGATTACTGCTAATGACTGCATGATGTGGTTACCAGCGGTTCGACAAGCTTTCCACAAAAACATCAAAGAGGAAAACCCGTATTCACCAAACTCAGCACCATCGATAGATATGCTTGACTAATTTCTGATTGAAATCATCCATGTCTGACGAGCGATAGTGCCCCGATTCCGCCACACCCCGGCCAGTTGAGGTATTTGACCGACTTTGGTGGATTCTTACTCCAACCGACCTATTCTCCTCCGGTCTCCGATACCATCGTCAGGCTTGATGGTCTAACCATGTAACCTAGATGAGACGAGCGTTTGAACAATGAGGTAATAGAAACTATCCACGTCTACAAAAAGGAGGCAAGGCGGTAATCAAAAACAGTTATTCAAGTGACAAATGGAAACATTACGTTTCAAATTTATGCAGAAAACGACAAGAAATCGCTGCACGATTGACGGGCATTGTGACGGCTTTTGAAAGCTTTTGTACACAATACTTTTCTAAGTGCATTATTTTTTTTCTTATCTCTTCTTTCTCTTTTATGAACTCAACATTTAACAGTTGTTTTAACCGACCTTCTCATTACTCGCTCGGTATCTTTGCGGTCTCGCTCTATGATTTACTCTCTTGTAACTGGGACCTACGACAGTTTCGTAAGTTGCAAATATGTATTGATAAATGCCTATAACAAAAACGAAATTTCAACTGTCGTTCAACTGTTTTCCTACGTGCCGGAAACTTGGTCAGTCGTGGTAGAGATATAGCGATTCGTATTGAACGTTTTTCAAATTGCCGTTACACCCTCATCCTTCCAGAGCCGCATTTGCGGGTTATTTGGCACTGGACTGACAGGTTGCCTCAAGGCCATATGGCTCGGCCTCTCCGACCAGAATTCTGGTGTGTAGACGAATACACTGTTTGAGGGGATTTCCAGGTACATGAGTGCTGTTTGCAGTTAAGGAGGCAGTACCCCTGTGCCCTTACGCGATTCCGGTCTTTGACTTCGAGTGAGTAACGGAAGGAATCATTCTCCCGCCGAAACACCATAGGGCGTTGGGCTGCCGAACCGAGTTTATCATGTCACCAGTCACTACATTTCGATTGTTTCTCGCATCATTGTCTAGCCAGTGAGCTTTTCTTTTTTATCGTTATAGGTTTCTTTTCTTCTGGACCATGAGGGATTAAATCTCTCTGCCTTGCTTGAATGGGGGTTGTGTCTAGTGGTGAATGGGTGGTCTATCACCTGGGTGAGTTGTACTTGGTGATACATACCTACTGGCCAGCCGTCCGGTCTCCAGCCTAGTTCACAGAATGCAGGTCTGGCATCAGCGAGGAAAGGGCAAAGATAGGATTTAGGGAGTCACACATTCACATCACCTCATTCGCAAACATACGCAATGTACGACCATCAAAGGCCGGCGTTCAGTTGCCCCGGGTTGAAGTCATTCCGATTGCTGGTAACGGTATGTCGAATGAAGCGCCAGGGTATTGTTCAAGTGTCGTTCAAGTAGCTTTTTGAACGAATGTTTACTTATTGCCTGTACTACTTTCGTTGGCAGTGAGTTTCAAGGGCGACATACACGTACCGAGTGACACTGTTCCTGGGCTCTCAGTTTGGGACGTTGCCTCTCCAGTTTCATGGAGTGGCCGCGCAGTGCTGATGGAGGGGCCATCCAGGAAAGGTGCCTGTTAGTGTGCCCTGGATGCTGAGCGTGTCCCTCAGGAGGATCAGATCGCCCCTTGCCCTTCTATACTCCATGCTAAACAAGTTGAGCGAGCGGAGTCTGTCCGGGTAGGGTGTGCGTGACAGGCCCTGTAATAGTTGTATGACTTTCCTCGGTGCACGATCAATGGCGTTGATATCCCTCCCAAGCAGCGATGGGCACGCCTAGATGCTGCTTTTTAGATATGGCCTAATGAGAGTAGCAAAACTCTTAGGGTAAGACTCTGGTGTGAATTTCCCCAGAAGTCGGCTGAGTAGGTTCAGTTAGAACATTGCCCTCCGGGCCAGTGTGATGCAGTTAGTTTGCCGGTATAGATCATCGGTAATGACTGTGCCCAGGTCCCTTTCGTGTCTGACCCACTGCAATGTTCTATCTCCCAACAAGTAGTCATTTATACTATGCCATGCAGTATGCATAACCCTGTATTCGTCAGAGTCAAACGGCAACCCATTTGCGACCGACCAGTTTGTCTAGGTCCTCTTGCAGGGTGCACTTATATAACGGGCTTCGAATCTCCCGGCAGATCCTAACGTCGTCTGCATACATCAGTAGGTGTGATTATACGCCTACAGGGAGCTTGTTCATCAATATTGTGAACAGTCTGGGGCCTAATAAAGAGCCCTGAGATACCCCACTGGGTGCTCCAAACCTATCTGAGAAAATGCCTTTCGCTTGAACTTGAAAGGTGCGATCGCACAAATAGTCTGAGACCCAAATTATCGGGGTTTCGGGGAATCGCACTTTCGCCAGCTTTCCTATTAGCAGAGAGTGGCAAACCTTATCGAAGACCTTGGGAAAATCTAGCATGACTACGTCCAGTTGCATCCCCTGTCCGCAGCACATGTAAACCACTCCATGGTCTCAATGAGGTTGGTTTGGAGGATCGCTTCCCACGAAACCCATGCTGGGTATCGTGCAAGCGAGGATCTCGCTCGACGAATTCATTGATTTTTTCGTCACTGAGTTATTCCATTATCTTCGACATCAGCGAGAGCGAGGCTACCAGACGGTAGTTGTTTGTAAGATTCTGTCCTCCGAGTTGAATATGGGAGAGACCACACATGTCTTCCACTCGTCCGGGACCACGCCTCTTCTCATAGAGTGGTTGAACAATCTGCTTAAGCATAGTGCAAACTACTGTGTTCACTGATAATAATAATAATAATAATAAGTATATTTTTCACGAGCCTCATTCATAGGCATGATCAAAGTTATAACATATTCATCTGTATAGGTGAACCCGAAGGAAGAATTTGAAGGTTTCATTGAACATTATTACAAATGAAACACAAAGTGGACAAGGTCTCGGAGAAAAAGGTTGAGGATGGTGGAATGCTCTAAGAGAGCAGGTCGATGTTATACCGGATGAACGGCGAGGTGATGGGAAATGCGAAAATCAGTGAGTAAAACAATAAGAGTCGGTCTGCAAATCGTTGGACGGGAATGGACGGAAATAGGAACAGGAGCAGATAGGATGCAGCAGAACAGAGTGAAAATGTCAAAGTATTTATATGCACCTCACGTTGTGAAACAGATGAGTTCTGTAAGGTCATGTTCAACGGTCACAATGGCTCCGAACAGCAATTAATTGATTTGGGTTATTTGCGTTAGGAAGGCGTTGGTCACTTTGATGTGGGACTGACGACACGCCAGGCACCCAACCTTAAAATACCTTGTAGGTGAGGCAGGGGGTGCCTACCTCTACCTAGTCCGTAATGCGGACGCATGTAGTCAAATCGGTGGATACAGCCGCGACCAACAACCATTGCCCGTGCCAAATTGTTCATTGCGGGTGTAGACTTCAAGCCGTTGTCAGGCCCAAACCAACCAAATATGGCATAGGACATCGGCAGTCTGGAGTGCGACCCAGCAGAGAAGGGATGAGGGAGAGAAACAGCAAGAAGCTAGCAACAAATTCTAATCAGGGTGGTTGCTGAGGTCACACTACTCATTTCAGAATGTTTCAAAACATGCTGCCTTTACGGATCCAGAATAGAGCTAAATTCATATCCTGGTAGAACATCAGTTGAGAACGTGGACACTGTTACATGGTGAGCATGAGCCACGAAGTTGGGCCTAATACGTCGGACGTTAACGGGAGCAGATGGATACGACGTATGGAATGGAGGGTCACAATACATATAGGGGAATGTACCAAAGCATATTGTGTCCCGCAGATTCAGCGGCGAAGCTGGATCCGTGTACTGATATGAATTTGGTTGAGANTGGTTGAGAATGTGAACACTGCTATCCGGTTAGCGTGTGCCCCGAAGTGGTCCCAAGTGAATCAGACGACAACAGGTGCGGATCCTCTCAAGGAATGGGGTATATGGTCACAAAACTTGTCAGACAATGTACCGAACAAGATAGTGTTTCATAGATGCAGCTGCGAAGCTGGATCCGTGTACTGACTTGAAATTGCTTGAAGAAGTAGACACTGCTATCTCGTTAGCATGTGCCTTGGAGTTGAGCCTAACGAGTCAGACGTCAACGGGAGCAGATAGATTCGAGGTATGAAATAAAAGATCACAATACTTATAAAGGAATATACCAAAGCAGAATGTGTTCCACAGGTCCACCTTCGAAGCTAAATCCGTGTACTGATATGGATGTGGTCGAGAAACTGGACATCACTTCTTGGCAGCCTTTACCACAAAGGTGAGACATATGAGTCAGAAAATAACGGAAGTAGATGAATAATAATTAAGGAATCAGGGGACAGAGCTTATGAAAGTATGTTCCAAAGTAGATGATGTTGCACAGATCCAGCTTCAAAGCCGAATCCGTGTACTGATATGAATTCGGTTGAGAACGTAGACACTGCTACCTGGTTGGTTGGTATCTGGTCAAGTGCCGGTGACTTTATGTCGAGAGACTTGCCAAGCTTATTGCCGTGAAGTATTGCCCAGCCAGGGTGTTAGCTACAGCCTTGTTGCCATCGTAAGGGATCCATCCACAAGACCGATGTCTGTGATCCCGGGTTTCGCCTGAGTCACCATGGAGATGTCCCTATAGAAACTCCTCGGTTCCGCAATAAACCGGTTTAATAACTACCTCTGATGCTCGCTGGTGTCTTACTTTCTTTGTAGGTTGCATTGGTTGCGTAATTCAGCGTAAGCCTCGTAATCCCGGGAGCTCTGGGACCATTGGTAATGGTTCCACGCGGGTCTTTTTCATGCCAAGGTCTTAATTGTACGGCGACGCAGTCGCTGTTTCGGGTTGAATGGTCGAACCTGTGTTCGTGGTACAAAACTATTCATGGCCTCGGTTAGAACCCCATTCACTTCGCTCCAATGATCGTTGACGCAAGAAGGGTTAAGGGGCTATTGGGCTGAATCCAAGAAGGCTCGCATGCCAGGAATGTCGGCTTAACGTAGGTTCCCGCGAGTGGGCCCTGTCGACCGTATCTGTTCCGTGGTGTGTACGAATCTGAATTCTATGACACTATGGTTGCCAAGTCCCAGTGTTGTAGAAACCTTGAGCTGGTCGACCATGCGGGTTTCATAAATAAGCTCCTAACCTAAGGCGAGCGTCTCGAGTTCCCTCGACACCGGGTTGCTTGCCGGACGTGCTCATGCCACCCTAGGTCTATCGCCGTGTCAAAGAAGACCGAGGTTATGGACCCAGGTCCCGCTTGACAGGTCAACGTACTAAAGCAGATCTCCGATAGGTTGGAATTCCCCATTATCAGAACGTGGTGATAGTTCAAGCTCATGACGTGCTTTAGTGCATCGATAATGGCAGAGTTCGTCGACTGTGAGTAATTTGGTGGCCAATATAAAATGCCTACGAGGTATTGTCCTTTGTCGTTCAGTTTTATGGCTACCCAGACGCTATCCAAAACCTTTTCCAGTACATGATCCATGATCCTCACAGACATTTGCTTCCTGCTGATGTGAGGGCACACCTTCCACCTATGCCGTCTGTTCTATCCTGTCTAGATCGGGAATTTCCAGTTCGGTATCCGATATTCCCGAGTGATCTCAGGTCTCCTTTATACTGATCAGTAGTGACCGGTGTTGGTCGACTTGGAGACGGGGCTCAAACAGCTTGTTTAATAGGCTTTGGTTGTTACTGTAGATACAACTCCATGACTCGACTACCATGTTGTTGCTTGTTGGAGGCAGATTGTCTGCAGACAAATCGGAGATACTGCTCGCCGATGCCGGAGTTTGTGTTGGCGTGCATGGCTATGCAGAGGTTTCCAACTGGGACCTATGTGCGTAATGTGTACTAACTTGGTTTAGAAACCAGCTCTGTTTGAGCTGGCAATGTCGAGCTTTTTCTTCTGGCAATGGGAGCGCTGTGATCGATCGTACTACCTGAGACATTGGTCAGACGCAGGACTAACTTTGCCTCCGTGAGTGCACTTACACGACTTATTTCTTGGCATTCACTCCTTGGTCTGCGCCAATGAAGATGCAGGCCCGAGAGGATCTTGTTTCTCAGAGACTGCCATTTCTGAAGGTTCTCTTGAGCCATGGATTTGGTGAGAAGTGTGACTCCAGGAAGTTTGGGCTTCGGTATGTGCATCAAATGTGTTGGACTAGGCAATCGGCCTAGGCCGCTGAGCACTAGTCCCTCAATTTCAAGCTTGGAGGATACATAGGTCCATTGAGAGAGGTCATGGTGTCCATAATCTTGGGAATCGCCTCCCTGCGATTTGGGGACTCCGTGCAAAATGATGCTCCTTCGCCAGAATTGTTTTCTGGCTGGGCCCCTGGGACGAGTTGGGTCCTTTCGGATGGACCTGGTTAGGTCGGGTCTTATGCGAACGTTAGAGACTATACTTGAAAATGTTTGCTAATGTAAGAAGCCTGCTAAGGTTACCCTCTGAGCCAAGAGTCACCTTAAGAAGCCTGGGGTGCTCTGCGTATAATCAGTCCTGGCTCCTTGCTAGTAGCCCGACGCTTAATGGTTTTAGCCCAGGGAGCGATATGTCGACACAGATTGTGGAAAACTGTGCTATCGTGGATGTTCCTCTCGGCCAGCGATGATGCGTTGGATTCCGGTAGGTCAGATACAATGACCGATCGGTTGCTAGGGCTAATGTTTATGGGCCTGGGCGTAACGGTACTCTTGTTACTCACAGTTTTCCACTCTGACGGAGGTTACACCGTTGCCTTTTGCGCACCGTTTTGATGTGCAAACTAGACCTTAGCTACTCTTGGTTCGGCACATGGGGTTTTTTCCCCACGTTGCTATTTGTCCCTTTGCTGATGGTTTTCTTACCACCCTCAACCATCTCGGTTTGTATACTCACCTCAGTAAAGGCTGCTGCCTTCTTAGTTCTATTTCTCGCTGGTTCCGTTAGTAGCTGTCTACGCACCCTAACAGTAACACTGCGGAGAGTCGTGCTTAACCTATAGCTCTTATTCTCTGCTGCCAGCTTTACTGCAGATCGTGTAATACCAAGACTTGCAGGCGTCGCATTGAATACCGTTGCGGACGACAGGATTCGCACACTTCGGGTTGCCGCATGGAAATCTAGTTGATGTGGTGGTGTTTGGCACTTTGCTGAACTTTATCTTCTCTCCTTCAGTAACCGTGATTTATGAATTTATAAGTGACCTGGATGATGATTTATATGGAACGTCCTAATCAGTGAATAATATTCAAATTGAATAAAAATGGAATAGCTAATAGAGATGCGAATAGTAACACAGACACAATAACAAAAATAGATAAATATACCAAGGGTTAAAGACAAATGTAGCAAAATATAGCAAAACGAAATAACCTGAGTTCCGCAACGAGTTAAACTCAAAAGCACTGTGCGAGGACACGAATAATAAAAAACACTACAATAAACGTTAGAAAAATGTTACAATAACCTAAAAGGATAGACTTAAAACCTAGGAATAACTGAAAATGATCGAAAAAGACAAACCAGGCCGAGTATTCAATCCGCGCGCCTAGTTTGTCTTTTGCAGTTCAGTTCAGTTTGCACAGGACAGAAGGTGGTCGCGGTCAATGGAGTGCCCACTATTCCTTCGGAGGTATGCGGTCAAATATGGCATTCAGTGTACGTCAACCAATTCGCACTTGAGAGACGCTTAGCCAAAACCGATACGAATTCCGAAATGAAACTCGATTGATCCGTAATGTTCTTTGGTACTGAGTCAGAAAAATCATTACAAAATGTACAACAAAGCAAACCTCAAATATGCGGCCAAAAGCACTCAAGCAATCGAGAACCAAATAGGGTGTCCAACAAGAGCCAACACGCCAAATTGAAATATGGCGGGTATCGAGTCAACAGATAAACAGTTGTGTGGGTGTTTATGAGTGAGAATACGTTATTAAACAAGCAACGCAAGAACAGAGTTAGGTCAAATTCAGTTCAGTTAGGTTTTCAAAGGACAAATATGGCTCTTGCCAATTGAGCGTCCAATTTGCTGTGTTGTCGGTGGAAGGGAGTAGTTTCCAATACTGCGTACAGTTGATTAGGTGTTTTTGATCATCTCAATTTAGCCCCGTTTGCAGAACTTTAACTCCTTGGGAGTATGCTGAAAGGGAAGAAAACAAGCAAGGATATCTCCTCGCCTCATTGGTTAGAGACCTCAAGTACACATGTGTTCGTATACACAGATAACATATGACAGGACAGTCAGTTTGAGAATAATTCTAACAGTCAAGCCCGAGTTCGCACCATTTCAAAGCTTCCGGCTGAAGTAGAATTTATTCCTTATTTTCCCATTCTAAATACTATCTTCGGGGAACGTTGCTGACCAACATGCGTCCACGGCCACCTTGAAGGTGTTCATATTGGTACAGTTGACCACTTCTGCAGGTAACCTGTTCCACATAGGTATGACCCTGTGTGCGAAGAATGTTCCCGTACTTCTAACCTGGCGTGGTTCTGTTGGAGTTTATAGCCATGATCTCTCTTATTCCGAACACAATAAATCGTAAACAGGTCGTCTAGGGTGAGTCCCGATAGACGTCTTACAATTTGGAAGTCTCTATCAGATCTCTTCTCACTCTTCTACGCTCCAGCGAAAACAGACCATGATCCCTCAACCACTGTGCATAGCTCTTTCCCTTTTGCCCAGCCACCATTTGCGTAGCCAGGAGCTGCACTCTTTTTAGACAAGATACATCCCTCCTGTAATACGGTGCCCATGCCTGCACATAGTATTCTATGTGTCGGCGAACAATCGACTTATACAGGGAGAGAAACACCTCGGGCCATCTGCATGCTACTGTAGCACACAGCCTGAACAGCTACTCCCTAGCCTGATTTGCAGCCTTGAAGCACTGGGTTGATGGTTTAAAATCCTGGGTCATAAGAACACCTAGGTCCCTCATCTGCGGGGCCTGCTGCATTGGAGCTCCATTTAATGAGTATACCCCACTCTGGTTGCTAAGAACTTACACTTGTTTAGATTCAAGGTAGGTCCCACTTGACCGACCATCGATGGACTACATCCAGGTCCCGTTGCAGGTTTAACCCCGTCATTTTGATATCATCAGCAAACACGGAGCACGGAAATGTAATCATTGTGGGTTGGGAAGAATTTTCAAAAAATCAGCTTGAAGTACACCCACCACTGCGAAAAGTAGTCCGCAACTTCATGGCTGAAAAGGTGAAGAAAAGAGAAAGGTACATTATCTCACCTCCAAGACGAGAGATTGGTATTCGTGAGCGTTCCTTTCCCAGGTTACATCCCAATAAATGGCAGGACTAAACAACCTGAGTGTGCCGCTCCTACTACTGGTCTGCTTTAGCCCCTAGATGGATGGTCAGACCTCCATTTCAGGAACAAGTTCAGACCCCCGTTCCTCCAGGGCCGTCTTGAATAATTCCACTGTCTGCAGTTCTACTAGCTCTACAGGTAATCTGTTCTAACTTTTTAATAACCTTGTTGGTAAAGAAGTGTGATCGGGCAATCATTGGAGACCGACCTTGGCTATCTTCATTCCGTGTCCCCTTGTACGGGAATCTAGTGCTTCCTGAAACAGGATTTCTGGTCTAATACCAGATAAATCTTCCATTATGTTAAACGTTTCTATCATATCTCCCCTGAACCTTCCCTTTTCTAAAGAGAATAGTCCCAGGTCCTGAAGCCCTTGCTTGTATTCTTTGCCACGCTGACCCTCAAATCTTCTAGTTGCTATCCATTGAACCCGCTCTAAACGGGCGGTATCTTTTTTGAAGAAGAGTAACCATGTCTGGACCCAATAAGCTTACTATGGCCCTGTACAGAGGTATGAATACCTTAGGTTCACGGCATGACAACGCTGACCTTAGTCTAAATAATTCACCCCTTGCTTTCTGTGCCACTCTGGCACATTGATTCGACCACCTAAGATCAGCGGTTACCAAGATTCCCAGATATTTTACAGTTTCCGCCACCTCCATAGTGAAGTATCTACCTCGTGGCCAATTATGATATCCTCTACGGCTCGTGACAGCAGCTGGCTTTTGCCAACATTCACTGAAAATTCCCACTTGAGGGCCCATCTTAGGACTGTTGCAATATCCCTGGCCAAATCCTCTCGCCTCATTGATCTTACCATTTTTGCATTGTCCGCGAAGAAAAACCTAAGTGACTGGAGCATTACTGCTCGACCATCCATAAACAGTACGAATAATATGGGTCCCAGTACCGATCCCTGAGGGACTCCACTAGCTGGAACTAGAACTACCTACTCTTACGTAGAAGATTGCTCACTTAAGAAGTCAGATATGCAGATATACATCTGTCCCTCCATGCCGACGGCTTTCAACTTGATCAAAAGTAGGTGATGATTTACAGAGTTGAACGCTTTACTGAAGTCCAGGTAGCATACCTGTACGCTTTTGCCTTCACCCAACCTACGAGTTACTTCATCTGTGAAGCACAAGAGATTGGTGAGACGCGACCTGTTTTTCAGGAACCCATACTGAGTAGGGAATAGCATAGAATGGTCCACTAAGTGCTTACAGATATGGTCCCTAATGATCCTTTCCAGCACCTTGCAAAGAATGCTAGTCAGGCTCATCGGCCTGTAGTTGCTTACATCTGCCCTGCCCCCCTTCTTCTGTATGACTACCACGGCGGCTGTTGTCCCATCCCGTGGTAGAATACCTTGTTTTAGGCTTAGCCTAAATAGTTGACACAGCGGTCGAGCTAATTTGCTCGCTAATGGTTTCACAGTGGCTGAGCAAATACCGTCGAGACTAGCCGACTTGTTTAAATTTCAGCTCTTTGGATGGATCCTGACCATATATTCCGTTAGACATAACTACTGGGGAAGTTGCCGGGTCCCATTTTGCGGGCATACCTTTGTACGTACGATGAACACTGGCAAAGTAAAGACTTAGTGTATCTGCCTTGCTATTGTCGTCTGCAGCAACGGATTGCCCTCCGATCTCCAGCAGCCCCACGCCATCCCTGAGTGTTCCTTTGGATTCTACATACCAGTAATATTTCTTAGGATGGTACTTAGCCCGTTTGGCAAGCCTAAACTCATAGATGCATTTCGCTGTTCGCGACACGTCGACCGCTGCGTTCCTGAGGACTGTGTAGCGCGTCCAAGCTAGGCGGCTCCAATAAATTTTGTGCAAGCGCCAACTTCGGTTTATACGCTTCATGGCTTTCTCTATCGCCGCTGGCCACCAGGTCGGTTTGATTAGGTGTCGTCCGGGTTTCAACGGCTCGAATTCGTCTTGGAGTATGTGTTCGGTGAGTTCCTAATTATTCCTTATTACCTTCGATGCTGGTTACTTCTTCGTCCCAGGCTAGTTGGGCCGCTCTGCTACGGCAGAGATTTACGTTCATGGCTCCAAAGCTTATAGCCATCTTAGTGGTAGCTTTCGGATGCTGCATGCAGAATGTAGGTCTCGTGCATAAATGATCACTCTTACCTAACGGTGGGAGTAATTTAAATTCTACGACATCCGTAGGGTGCTTCTTAATCACCAGATCCAGTGGTGAAGGAAGGCAGCCCGTCCTGTATCTGGTGTTTTCTGTAACGTTTTGTCTCATTGCCTTTTCATGAAGCCACTCCAAGAATGTCTCTTCATGTGTTTCTGATTGGTTTATTTCAAGCTCCCAATCTATATTTGGCATGTTGAAATCACTCAGTACCAGCGTCTTGCCGGGTTCCTTCACTAGGTCTAGATAATAAATTGTGGGAAAGTCTCAGCCAGCAGCCAGCCCATTTCAGTCCAGTCCAGTCTTTACGGGAGAAATAATGGCCCTTTCTAATCGAGCGTCCAGATTATTGTGTTGTCGGCGGATGTTCTTAGCTCCTAACACTGCGTTGTCTGAGTTTCTTTAACCAGGTTTCCTTAGTTGAGCTGAAAAAGAGGAAAAAGAAGGGACTTTATCTCGTCTCATCGATGCGAGACCTTAATTTTCTGAAACTTATCAGTTTCAAGTAAAATTAAAACACCTGACTCCATATTTCGGGGATGCAATTTACCTGTCTCTTAGTGATGATATATTACCACCTAACCTCAGGAAACATTTCCGGCCAACACGCATCCCGCGCCTCCTTGAAGTTGTGCACATTGGTGCAGTTGACCACTCCCGGGGTTGGTGATTCAGGTCTACGTGATAAAGCCTAACCTGGAGCAGCGCTTTACAGTCTCTGGACACATGCGATCAATCGAATTCAACGGGTGACGTCAATGAGGCGCATTATTTCAACGTCAGAATACACGACCCAACTAAGTTCCAATGGCCAAGGGTTTACCGAAGCCGCAGCAACACTCTTCAGGCAACGATAAATGTATCAATCCCCGTTTGTTATGTAAAGCTTATCATGAGCACTCCAATTGCCGCTTTCAAAACGCCAAGTGTCGTGCATGCGGAAAAACTGGTCTTATCCGGAGATTGTGGAAACAGCACCGCTGCAATCATCCACAGCCAAATGCTGCGAATAACACAAACTTTGGGCTGTCTATACGATCCGAAAGCCAATGCACCCCATTCCTGTGCAAAAATGTCATGCTATAGTCCGGCACAACGTAAAAATTCAGTGTTAACGCGGGAAGCACGGAATCCATCATTTCTACTGCGATCTGTGCCCAAGCCGGAATCCGTCTGACATCTGTGCGAATCCTTGGTGTACCTGTACACAAATTGCCATTGTTAGGTGCGGTTTCGCTGATGGTACATTCCATAGAAAATCGCTTTGTTCCCATTCGCTTCTTAATTGCCAAAAACAGTCCTCTGGCGGTGGTCCGAAATCTCGGTGGCTAAGAGGTGCTATTTCAGTGCGACTGCTGCCAAGGTATCACGAGAGGAGTTGTGCCAATCTACCAAAAGATAATAGGCAGAGATCATAACAACCCTGTCAAAAGGATGGAGTCCAGATCTGAAGCGGACGTTTCCGGCATTCTATGCGCATCATGAATAAATCAGTGTAAAACCTGACGGAATACTATGCCACAACGATCGACTGATCATCCCAACTCCACTACCCAAGGAAGTGCGAAACAATCTGCAAAAGAGCCAATCAGGGATGGAGAAAATAAAGTCGTTTGCACGACAGATGTGCTGGTGGCTCGGTCTAGATGAAGAAATTCATCGTGCCAATAATAAAAATGGCCAAGCGTACTTACAAAAGCAGAAGTCAAAACAGAAGAATTGTGAAACATGGCCAGAAAAATGCATTTCTGTGGACCATTTTTCGGTCATTACCAAACACAAGTACTCATCAATTCCTACTCAAAATAGCCTGAAGCGTTTCCAACAAGCGCATTACCAAATCGTTCGGAATGAGTGTGCTACGAAAGGATTTCAGTCAATAAGGTGTTCCAAAAGTGTTGGTGTCAAACAATGGATGCAATTCTGCTATGCGGAGTTGAAAACTTGACTGGACAGTGTCGGATGCCGATATCTGCGCACAGCCCCACCTAAAACGATCAGCGGGAGCCTTATTGGTTGTCTTCGGAAATTGTGTTTCCAGCTAGAAACCACTCGCTAGAGCAACTCCTAGGTCCTTAACAGCATCTGTCTCATCGGGTGCCAGGTGCTCATCCTGATACCTATCGGCGTTTTCGGTTAGGAGGTGGCTAATTTCAAACTTTAGTGGCGAAACTTACCGGATTGCCGACAGTCTAACGGCTTTCACATCACAATCTGGAGTTGTTCCGGCTAC
>UZAN01045730.1:18092-29733 GCA_900618425.1 Echinostoma caproni
GTAATCAGGTTCTAGCAATAGAAGTGCTGGAGAAACATCAGTGTTGTCACTATTTATAAGTTATGAAATAGAACAATATCAGTAGATTTCAATTCTGATCGCTAGATTTTATTCATGCACAAAATACTCATTGCATATTCCCCCCCCCCACAAAAAAAGCACTTCATATTAATTCGTATGATTTTGAAGAAAATGGACATTAGTGGACAGATAATTTATGGATTCACTTCCTTCAAACGGGTTTAACTGCTTTTGAACGCCTGAAGGTGTTCGGTCAGTTTTATCAACTCGAATCCGTGATGATGGTGATCCACGAAGGGAATAAATTTTTTTTTCTATCCCCCCTCCCCGCCTTTCCGCTTCTCTCTCTCTCTCTCTCTCTCTGTATCAAGCTGAGTGATAAATATCCGGGCGAAGACAACAACAACAAGAGTTCTGTGTACTTAATGACGTTCACGGTGTGCAACAGACTTTGGACATGCATATCCGGTGAGCAATAAAGATGTTTGTAGTTTGGGTAAAAACTCATTTTGTGCGTGTAGCTTCTCGACAAACACTGTCGATATCGATCGTCTATGAATGCATACACACCAACGTAGGCGCGTTGTGTGCCTACAACCCCGGGCCAGAGGAAGCAACATGGACACACGGGATGGGGTGGAGATGGGTGGTTGACTTGTCATTTTGTTCCGGTTGTTAGTTTCGTCTAAATATGGCATTCCGAAATTAGAGTCATGTGATAGTTACACCGTACGCATTGATTAGGCGTAGCAATCCTCAGCGAATCGCGCGAGCGCGTGCACACACATGTATGAGTCGCCAATGAGTGTGGAGTTTCGCCCACAAAGCAAATAAAAGGGTGACAAAATGAGACCATGTTTGGACCATTATACGATTGGCATTGTACTACACTCTTCTTTCACGTAAGCGGTTTCAGGTCAGATTGTATAGAAGAAATATGCTGATCAGTTCATATGATATTTGCTCTCTCTCTCCTGTCCTGTCCGAAAATAGGATTCACAGTGGTGGATATATTTATTTCAAACTGAGCTGCAGATATTGTAGTGCATTAAGGCATTATTGAGTTGCACAACTCCTCCGAATTGCCAGTAAATCAGTTTCTGATCTACGAGTTTGCGGTCATTATGGACTGAGTCAAAACGGTTTTATTCGGAGAAAATGTATTGCAATTTTTTTTCAATGCAAAGACATGTTTCACATTATCTTCTCTCCCTACATTCACAATGGCGGTCAACCCGTGATGGGCTTCAGTTCCCAGGTGGTTGTGTTCATCGTCTGCTTTGTAAAGATAACTAAGCTGAACAGGTTGGTGCCGGAGCTCCGGTGTACAGTGGTGACAGTGGTTTCGGAAATGGGAACCACTTTCCATGGTTAATTTCATTGTTCAGTAAAGTGAAACGACTCCAGCTCCTACTTGTACTCACTTCGATTCCTCTTCAAAATATAACCAGGTTGCAATCTTTGTATCTCCACAGAAAACACCCTCGATGGTGACGTTCGCGTCCGAGGAAGTTGGGTGTATTGGATCACGATCACAAACTGTTAAAGGTGCAACAGTTACGTTGACTACGAGTGATGAGTAATGAGATTTTGCAAATTATTTGAAAAGAGCTTATCACGATACAGTGTAAATGATCATGGTGTCCTTCTCTTTTTATTTTACTTCCTTTCTATTGAATATACAAAGATACAATTTTCAGGAAGGGGGAAGCGGCCAAGCAATGGGCTGCCATTTAACACAGTAGGAAAATTTAAGCGCTGGTGGTGGGATTCGAACACGCATCCCCGGGGTGAAAATTTGGTGACATCACCGTCAAGCCACCACCACCACCTTTGACCTTGAAACGGATTGAAAGTANTTGAAAGTATTCGAAACTGTAGTTAGAGTCACGAAATCGTATAGCACGGGGAGGTTTTAATTTGTTTCATGGGACTGCGGAATCGATCAAATGCGATTTTATTTGTGCCGTTTCAAGTGAATATGAATATGCATGGTGCAACAGCTTCTACAATGTTGAGGCCAAACGAGAGCAGATATCAATGATGGGCTGGAAAGAAGTAAATGCTGGAAAACAAAATGAAGCCCATTGTTTGAGTACAGAAACGGATGTACATTTAGTGCGTTTCGGACAAATAATCAGTTATTTGTCTCCAACAATCCACCAATGTCTCGCAAAATACTTTTCAATCCAAGTCGATGTTACAAGCAGTCTGTTGACATGTTGCCTACTCATCCCTCGGCAAATATTACACACCGTAGAAAGCTATTTGGTTGGGGGAGCACTGTGAACATGGCCTAATCAACGGAACCTATGGAGGTCGAGCACTGACTCAACTGGATGCATACGATTGCCTAAAACTATGCATCTAATGTCAGCATTGCCCGTCCGTTTGCCCCACCAGCCTCGTGCAATGCGGTGTAAACGGTGATGTTTGACTACCGGCGTTCTGTCTTTATTAGGGGGTCTGACCTGAAAAGCAGGACACCGGACCACATTGGATTGACGTCTTCACGCACCACCTCGATGTCCCGGGTCGAACTTTGGATGGTTGAAGGCGCCGGTTGGGAACTCTTTAGGAGACTTCACTTGCTTTGATTCAGGAAACCTCGCAATATTCTGCCCACGAGCAACTGAGCGAACGTTGTTTTATGAAAACTATTGTATTGTGGTTTGTTTGTCACATATTATTTGGACTTAAACGTGTGTGACGTATATATATATTTCATAATAATTAGTATGTGAATGACTGGACAAAATTTCCCTGGAAGCACACCATCGATTTCGCGGTCCTTGCCGCTCGTCAGGCATGCGTATCCGGTAATCTTTTGTCAGCTCATTCATATACTTGTACCCAGGAAGTATATTTTCAACACAATAACCTTGTTTGTATCACCGGGTGACGTTTGGATAGAAAGCTCTTTCAGAGCCAGTCCAATGAAGAATCAATCCTATGATTCGATGTTTTCGTAAGTGGGTTAGATGCCACTAACCGCAACAAACGCATGTGAAATCCGCCTCAATCCCATATATGCTCTTATGGAATGAGATGACCTCCGGTCGCTCGGATCAATCAGACCGGGCACGTCCAAATGCTGAAAACGTACATAAGGGGGGGGGGAGAACGCAGTTTGATCAGCAGGCAAAATTTGAATGATTTTCCAAATGAAAAATCCCAAGCATTGAGGTTGTTTGTTTGGTCGGAAAATTTGTTCATTTGTATTTGTTCAGAGCGGTTTGGAGAGTGTACAGCAGATCCAAAGGAACTGGTGGTGTGTCATTTTTCAGAACAATTATCTTAGCTTCTGTACGGTATTTCCGGACAGAAACTGAGATTAGACATTAAGGAAGAGGACAGAAATGATTTTACCAGTTAGCTCATTTTCATTTCCTTCGGTCCTGAGTTCAGGAGAGGCAGGTGTGTGTGTGCGCGCGTAGGAGATTAACCTGATGGGGGCACACTCACTGATTGATGTAACTTCATTGCACTGGTGCGTTTTGAATTGATACCAGACCGTTTTCCGGATGTGATGCAATCACATTTGTAATTCAAGGTTTATCACATTTAAAAATTGGTAGATTGAGTTACAAAGATGAGAACACGTCCACCAGAATGCTGGGGTGGAAATCAAACCAATGTTTCTCACTTCTAACGGGACGAGTGTTGATGGATTGAAATCTGACAATTCATAGACGGAATACCATTTCGGAATTGATGCGGTCATTGTTCAAACCAATTCGACTATTTTCAACTGTACAGAAGTGTTCAGTTTTTTAGTGTACATTTGAAGAAACTGTCTGCTTTTTTATACAGCCGCAAAAAGAAAGCAACGACTGTTATATCTTTGACAACTTGAGAGGACAAAAACATAGAAAATAGGGTTTCCAGAAACTGGTTTACACATTTATCCGTTTTGATTGTCGCAGGATGTAAATTGTCTATACCTATGCTCGGAAACATTTCGTCACCAAGAAGTAGCATATTCCGCTCAATTTTTGATGGCTTTTGTGTTTCCAGATGAAAGATTAACTGCTTCGTTGTGCCAGATCTGGCCCTGGAAACAGTCCCTGTGGAAAACGATAAATTGTGGGCATGAAAAAATATTGATCCGAATGAATTTACCAGAACGACTGAGCGTACTTAGTGAACAATGCTTTGAATATTGTACAGTGTAATCAAGTGATAGATTATCAAGCGGCATATCGCGAACTAGGCCAGGTTCGGTTAACAAGCTCAAAGCACAGTTTCATACGGAAGGCTTACTTTTGTTCCATTATTTTCGTTTTGTTTTCATCCTAAGATAATCCGCAATAAAAAGATTCTTTTACTGACTTTTCATTTGAAAAAAAGAAGAATTTAGCTCGAAATTGCATAATTGGATTTTCGATCAAACTCAATTGGCGATTAGCATAAAAGTGAATTCGGAGCACAACAATTGTGGACAGTTATGGTAGAGACAGACTCAGAATGGACAAATTGCTAATAACCCGGTAAGCAACTTGTGCAATGTACGACACACAGCGCGCATGGAGTGATTGTAAACAGATGCGTAACAGAAGCGATCGCGATAGTTTTTTCTGACTCCAATTAACTTAGCTAATAAAGGACTGCAATAGGTGGACAATATTGGAGGTTTATTCGAAGTTAAGGGGGGGGGGTGCTAAACACGCATAAATAGACTGACTCGGATTGAATTTATCCAAATATAGTATAGACACTAGCAGGGGTTGTTCTATAGTTGGTTCGATGAAATCGGTCTTCTAGAGAATTAATGTTGAACGTCAACACGTCTGACGGCTGACTCACCTCTATGTCGGTGAAAACATACATATGTATGAATACGAGCATCGGACTATAGATCTGTCAGCTCAACTTCGGTGCTATATGGGACGAACTGATTCAAAAGCAGATTTCTCATCTGTACATCAAAAGAAATCGGTTCATGATACCGAATCCCGCAGGTTTCAATGCTTTAAGAAGCTGCCGGTAATTTTGGACGCATTCACACAATTTCTGGACGAAAGGTAGGCATACATAAACATGTTAGTTAAACTGCCACAAAACATTTGACACCGAAAGCCACGGGTTTCGGAATGGTAATGTGCAACGACCCAGAACGGCAAATGGAACAAGAGACCGGTAGAAGGGCTCTCTTGATCGCTCGCATATTTTATTTCCAAATATGAAATAACCGCATAGTGTTTTCAAGACTCATAGTGAGCCTTTTACAACGCCGCGACAGATATCACGAACGAATGATCTTAGGGGATTTTCTGACCCAGAAATTCAACCGCACAGTTAAGTAGGATCAGGTGGACAAAACGACTGATATGGGCAAATTTCAGGGCATAATAACACGCAACAAGATTGGCGTTTTTATTATCCTGTGCAGGGCTATTGTGTAACCGAATGGAAGTTACACGAAAGAAAAATATGATCTGTTTCAACCACATACACAGAAAATCCGTCCGGAAGGTAGCTGAACAAGGGCTAAAATTTGTTAATGTTTTCTCTCTCGGAAACGCAAAAGAGTGTTTGGAGATCAAGCAATTCCAGTGACTCGTTCACAATTGCTTTCACTTAGATCATACCTCAGATCCCAAGGAAATCATTTTAGATGAGAGATACGTGCCAACTTCTTCTGACACAAAGTCACATGCAAGAAGAAGTTAATCAACTGAACAAGTGGAACCATCTTTCAGCTGGATGCAACGTTGTGCAATATTTTTTCCGGATGTTAGAAATTCGGCTTACCAACCCACATCTTCCCGGTTGTGGCACTGGGCATCACCGTGATTAGGTAGCGAGATGTATTCGGCACCTAAGATGTTAGATTCGGTCCTAAGTGCGTCGGATTCGATAAACTGGGCACCGATCCATGATCGATTGCAGTTAACACGGACCACCTCGATGTCTTGCTGGTCAGAATTTGGCTAACTGAAGGCTCCCACTTTGAATTATCCAGGAAAATTCGCCTGCTTTAGGCGGAGTGAACCAGAGATATCACGCCCACAAGCGATTGATGGAGTTTTCTTTTCATAAAGGTTATGTACCCTGATTTGCTTGGAACCCAACCTGAACCCGGGTGTGCGAAATATAAATGTAACCGCTTATCCTACAGTTGAATACAATAAAGCCCTCAAGGCTGAACTACCCGAAGCTTGGGACGTTGTTTTTTGTGTGGAGAAACTTACAATGAACTGCCAACAACAAAATGTGTATCTTTACCACTGGAGAGCTTTCGTGAATATAGACCACTCACCCACTGATGAGGCGAGAAGACATCTTTTAGTTTCGTCTCTTTCCCAATAGCCAGCAAGTGTGTGTTCCAGAAACTAGATTTTTATTAGGAGAGCGTAAAGAACAAACTCTGACGCACAGCGTTTGTAGTTGTGAACAGGCGCTTTTTGAAAACACAAAGAAACTGATTTTTCATAGGCATGGACTATGTTTCGCCCTGCGACGAGTGAAACATTGCATCTTCGATTATACTAAATTGTGTGTTGAACAGCAATTGAGTTAAAGCTCACAGTCACGGGTACACCTACTAATCACTCGTGAAAATCGGCAAATGTGGACCTGGTATTTGAAATGGTAAACCATTTACAAGCATCACTAGGTTAGACTTGTTATACAGTTAGATTCTCGGGAAGTCTTACATCACCCAATTTGGATGATAATGAGGGATTTTGAACGTTGATCGCACCGATTCGGGCGACTAAAGCAATGTTCATGATTATCATGATCCACCTCCTTCCCCTCGTCCTTCTCTTCATCATCATCAACATCATCATCATCATCATCACTACCATCAGCGCTTCTCCCCACTTTCTAAAAGAACGTATCCAAGCGGGCCCGAATAGCATCTTTGGTAGCGGTGCATGCGGAATATACTGTAGCGAAAACCTGGAGAAGAGGTAAAAACACTTTAGGCAAGAGCAGAAGCAAGTCACATTTAACGAGCACCCACATTGAACCAACTGAAAATGATTCAAGTTTTCATTTTCTTCGATCACCCACCGAACAGCTTAGAATAAAGCGGTTCACTTTAACAACAAATGATGCCATATTGAATTAGGAGATTTAAAATGGAATTTATTGCGACAAAAGACACAAACAAAGAGAACGATAGTCAATACGTACAACCTGGTTTTAGTGCTGTTCGTGTGAGTTGCATGTTTGATAAGGCATAATTTGCGGCAGTGACAAGGCCCATTCTGCATTCCGGAAACAACACAGACTCTCACTCTATCTCTGGCTGATGTAGTCAAATCGATGTTTTTTTTATTGTACTCTTTTCTTAGGTGATTTGAGACTTGAATCTGACTCGTGTTGGGATGTGTTTGAACCGCTCGTCAGCTACGGAATCGATCCTACTCATCGATCCAATTCACATTACTCGCACAGATTGACTGACTGATGACGGGGTGAGTCAAATCACCAGTGTTTCCGTGGCGTATTCACAATCAGAGTTCTGTGGAGTGTGTTTTGTTTCGTTTGCATGGATCAGTTGTGGCTAAGATAACAATTGGTCATAGTCGGTCGGTTCTCTGACACACAAAGATCGGAATGCGGTGATAATTTGTTCAATTGACCACTACGAACTCAACCGTGCACACCGCACGTGCACGATCCATGACAAAAATCACTCTGTGAGGCACATGGCGCCCGTTGTATAAAGTGTTTGTTTTTTATCACAAATTTACCGAATAGTAAAGAAAATACTGTCATACAGATGGCTGAAAATCATGAATCAGGTTAGCAATGTGATTTAATATTCTGCTATTGAGATGATAACGGAAAATACCTTGATTTACTATTCACTCACGCTGTTTCGTAGAGTCATTCACTTGGCATCACGTGATCATCAAATGGTCTCAAATGCATGGTTTACACATCCCATAATTGTTTTGTTTTTTTGAAAAACGAAATAGTTTTTAGAGATTTTCATTCTGATGAACAAATTTCATCTAACTGAGCCCTGGGGATAAGTCTCTCTCACGCGACAAATTGTGCCCCGCTTCTGCCTGAACATCTTCACATGATAAAAAAAATTGAGAGACGTAAACGACCCCGCAGCCCACAGTGGTTTTTGCCTGAAGGTGTAATTGTTTGTGACATTAGGAAATATTTCGCAGTAGTTAGCGAAGAGCCGAAAAATTACTTCAATTTCGTTTGGTGAATCTTTTTTTACGTGAAAACAATACTTTTCCAATATCATCTGTTAATGGTAGAAGCAAACTAAGTTTAATAGTTCATAAATTTTTACACCAATTTCCCTGGGTAATCGCACTTGTTGAAATGCGTCTCACCAACCGAAGTAATATGTATATACTAGAGGATGAATTTGTCGTGTAATTGAGGCTTCAACTGCAAAGGCAGGAAGCACTGAATAGTTGTTTCGACCTGGTTGGTTCTCATCAGCTTATCCATCGACCCAACTGAGGATATACATACATATATATATATATATATATATCATGAGAGAATGGAGGGGTGCACAGAATTGTAAACTGTTTATTGTAACATTTCGATTAATTGAATTGAATGAGATAATGACATTACCGTCTTTTCGGGTGCCTGCTGTTTATGCCTCTATAAGCCCACTGATCATCATGGGTTTTGCGAGTGTGACGTAAGGTTTTTATATCTTGAACTATCAGTTGATTAAATTGACCGCGTGTAGAGTATCAAGAATTAATCTTTCCACTTCTTCGCGCCACCACCTTTACGTTATCGATCGCGGTGTCGTGACCTGTCCGCGCGCAGTGGTTCCAGCTTTGTGACCTCGAGTCTGCGCGTCCGAGGACCTCCGCACAAGGCGTACTGCAAGGCACTATTTTATCACCTTTTCTATTTTCTGCTCAAATTTCATGTACGCCTGTGAACAATTCTTCTCTTCTCGTTAAGTATGCAGATGATATAGTGTTCGGACTGCCCTACCCCAACCCATCATTTCAACCCACTCTACAAGAAGACACAACAGAAATAGTTGAGTGGTCTCAACAAAGGAACCTAGCATGAACACCCAAAAATGTAAAGGGCAAAAGCATGATAAATTATCAAATGCCAGCCAGCCTTTATCTATCCTCAGTGACCAGATGGAACGACAACCGTCTGTCTAATACCTTGGTGTTATTTTTAACCGTAACCTCACCTGGTGTGACCACATTAATGACCTTTTTCTGAAGATCAGGAGGCTCACGTTTTATATTCTACGTATTAAATCACTTTCTATCTCAAACCATCTCATAAGGTGTTTTGTTTTTGCTTACGTTTTGCCCCACTGGTTTTATGGGTCCCTTGTTATCTTCCTTGGTCCTTTTACCAAGGACCTCAAACTAATTTCCCGATCTTTCAAGTTTCTGTCGGTTTGTAGTCTCATACCACGGGAACATCTGGTACAGTATGTGGTGACACATCACACCAAGTCCTGTAAAACATTCTCCAACAGGATTTTATCTGATATTTCCCATCCTCTTTATTCCACCGTTAGTCAGTGTCTTTCTCACTCATCCACCCGTTCCACTCACGAACTGAAGCTTACAGGCGCTCTATTGTCCCGTATCTCACCAGATTTCGAACGAACCACGAACTCGTTGCAGGAAATCTGCACAAAATGCTAAACTAAATCAATCATAAGCACCCCTGTATGCCATTTGGTTTCTCATGTTGCTGTCTGTTTTCACGTCTTTTAATTGTTGTATTATAATGTTTTTTCACTTTTCGTTGACACACTGTGGTCATGTGGTTACTGAATATCCAGCTCTCAAGAGGTATAAAGCGATTCGTTGACTTGACTTGATTTGAAAGCTTGTGTTCGTGTAGGCGAATGCGTAATTCACATTGTTATTTGACAGACTGAAGTCTTTTGTTGAGATTGTGAAAAGTTCGGTAGCATCGGTGGGATTCAAAGTCGCGTTTAAATACCGCCTACGCTTTTGTATAGCGCAAGCTCCACCAGCTGAGCTACGAGGCCAGACCGATAGCGCTAATCTTTTCACATTCCAATTACCCATCCAAGTTACACAGAAACCAATTGACGGTTGCTGCTGATTTATGGGTTATCTGGATTCCCATCGATCGAACTATTCGTTCGGTTGCCTCTGATACGCCGCGTGTTTAGGGTATATACATAAAATCTAGGGGTTTAAGACTTTCGTAATCTCGACAACCTCGACTTGTGGTCGATTCTCTAAAATGACTGTTCAATGAGTACTTCCAAGCATTTCAGAGCTATCTGGACAAATTAAGATCGCATTAGGGGAAATCGAGAGTCAAAACAATTCTTCAAAATGAGGAGAATAAGAACCTATTGGAATGTTCCTATCTTAGCTGCTAAAAAATAGAGCAAAGTGAGAAAACCCATCAACTGACTAACTACCTATGAGTTCAAAAGTCCACCAAAAATTCCAATGTACTACCTGTCCCGTGCCCCATTGATTCATGGCAAATATCACCGTTATTCATTCTACTGCTATGGAGCTATTTTACCTCAATCAAGCGATCAAACGGCGCTAAATGTTTTATGTTATCGACTTATATCAATTTTTCAGTATTTGAGCTCCTGTTAAGTTTGAGATGAATTCCTTGTAAGTAATGATTTTCAGCCGCTGAACAGTGTTCTCAGCTTATCAAAATATATCTATACAGTTCATATGCGATGGACATGTTTTTGATAACGGAGAAAGAACACTGGACAGCAGTTTTGTCCAGTCTGGGGCTCGAAAGAAGTGCGTACTTTGTGCGTCCCTGTTAGGACTCAAACTGCGAACATTCGAGTAGAGACTTCAAGCACTTACCCCTGAGCTACACTGTCGACGGTCATCACCTTGTGTGAATGGCTCAATCAATCTTAGAGTATAAAGCTTGGATTAGCCCATTCAGTTGTTAAGAGGCACCAGGCACTCTTGATGGTCTTGAGTGTGGATTTCAATCCTTGAGAGATCATTAACTCCCTTAATATTTGAATGCACTTATATGCGATGGAAATATTTGTGATAACCGACAAAAAGCACTGGACAGCTGTTTCGTCCTGCTTGCGACTCGTCAGCAGTGCCTAGTGCCTCTTAACAATCTAGTGGGCTAATCCAAGCTTGTTACTCTAAAATATCTATACAGCACTTATACTACTGCGAAATGTTTCTATGCACAGAGTTTGATTGCTATTGAATTCAGTCTAACTGTTGGACGTCATGTGGGCTTCAAGCAGAGAATTGGAATAGTATATGCAACTCAATTCATCTCAAAGCTGGTCCGTTTAATGCTACCTAAACGCTACCTATAGCTGACAGACAGCATTGACGTATCTAACACTGAACACTGTTTTGCACGTTCTGCATATANAGAAAAGCTCATTTATCCCATACAGAAATCATTGAAAATTTCCGTCCATTATTGATCAATCGCAACTGTGGATGCACTGCCTGCTCTGGATAAATCATTCGGTAGCATCGAAACACAATTACTGTAAGCACATCATGTCCAGCGCTCTGTTTTCCATCTATTTGGCCACAAACTCGGAACGATTTTTGCTTGTCAGATTCGAATAAGCTGAGTTTTGGCTTCCGAATTAGGATAGCAATCAGCTATGTGTGGGCTAGGTATCGATCGATAAGCC
>UZAN01045731.1:0-17814 GCA_900618425.1 Echinostoma caproni
GAGTTATTGCACCATAAATCATTATGGGTTCGGAAGGATTTTCAAAAAATTCAGTATGATTTACAGCCTCAGCCTCCGCATAATTATTCTAGAACCAGGGCAGCGTGCACTAGACAATAACCTAGACTTTTTCATACTGACAGAAACCTGGTTCGCGGTCGATTCCACCGATGGCAAATTAACCATACTAGGCTACTCCCTTATTAGAAATGACTCCACCCGCGGAAGAGCAAGTGGAGTCATAATTTATTTTTAGCACCATCTCCCCTCTCCAATCTTCATAAACATTTATCCTATCCCTTTCATCGATAATCTGTATATCTGTTTTTAGATCTCCAGGACGATCAACTTTCTGATGTGCCTAGTCTATTTCCCACCAAAAACTAGTCTACTAGAGAATTAGCTCTTGATAATCCAGTTTAGGTCTGTCATGGAAAGTTGCCAATAGTCTCATCTTCTTGCTGTAGGTGATTTCAATTGCCCAGGCATCGACTGGCAAAAGGCGTTCTCGACAGACTTCTCCTTCGGTGGCCCTCTTACTGACCTTCCAGTTGAGAAATTCTGAACGCAGCACTTGCCTTTTCCAACCACGTTGCGACAAGGACACCCCACCTTTACTAGATTTAGTCATCACTAATGGAAGACACCAGGTTGATGTCATTAGCTAGCTTTCCTCTCTTGGAAAAAGTGATCATGTATCGCTGACTTTTGACTACATCGTAACTTGAAATCTGTTTAGCGATAACACTGTTTACGTTCGTACTTTCAAAAGAACAAACTTCGAGACTGTAAATGGGTTCGTGCAAATACACATCTGTCTTTCTTCTAAACTGTCTGTTGACGGCCTCACCAGGCACATAGAGCAGGTCATTCCTCTCGCAGACGCGCAATTCGTTCCCCGAACTCGAATTTCGTCTAATGCTGAGCCCCTATCCCTCGCTCAGTCCACCGGCTGTTAGATACAAGGACCAAGCGTTTTGCGAGATACATGAATACTCGTCTCACGGCTGACGAGGATGCTTTTAATCAAGTTATAAACCTCTCCAATCACACTTCCAGAAAACACTGAACTCCCCTACGGTGCTCAATCACCCCATTATGCAGCCGCTAGATATAAATTCCTCCCTAGGATCCATCCTTTTCGCACAAGGTAAGGTTGAAAGGAGACTCCGGAGAATTAATCTGTACTGCTCAATGGGACCTGATTATGTACACTTTAGGTTACTGGTAGAATCAGCTGGTGTACTAGCTGCCTCATACACTGTTCTCTTCCAACGCAGTGTGCACGAGGGAGCCTTTCCCACAGGCTGGGAAGAAGCCATTAGTTTCCCCATACACAAAAACGGCGGTAGACACTTCCCTGTTAGCTACCGTTTTACATCCCTTACCAGCATTCCTAGTAAAATTTTCGAGAGTCTTTTAAAAGATGAAATCCTGAAGCATCTTAGAGTCAATAACCTTCTTTCTCATTTCCATCATGGATTTCTATCTGGCAGGTCTTGCATCACCAACATGCTGACCGTAATGGATAGCCTGACCAAAGCCTACGATTCAAGCAAGATCTCATGCCTTTTTCATTGAATTTGCAAAGGCTTTTGACAAGGTTTCACACACCCCTCTTTTCCACAAACATGCAGCATACGGGATTGTAGACCACTTGCTCGCACTTATTCGTAGCTTCCTCTCAAATCGCTCGTTTGCTGTGCGGGTTGGTAAATCTTTATCGCCTCCCAGCCCAATCAAAACCGGTGTTTCCCAAGGATCCGTTCTAGGCCTCATTCTCTTCCTTATTCATATAATTTACCTACCCGATGTAGTGGCATCAGGAATTGCACTGTACGCAGATGATGTCATCATTTTGGATACAGACGATTCTCTTTTACAGACCTCAATTGATATTACCAAACGCTGATCACGCTAAGCGCGTAGTATCCAAACGCCGTTGTATTCTAAAACTGAAGGTCATTTGATCAATCCCTATTATCCAATCCATGAGCAAAATCCCACCTAGAGACATATGTCGCCCAAAAGTTATTTCGCTTATTGGAGACTCACAATTACGCCAGATTCCCTGAGGCAGCCTACAACCAAAATAAATTAAAGGAAAATTTATTTAACATGAAAAATNAATTAGTATTGATTAATATATATGAATTATTTCTTTTTAATGAAATAAACCTAACATCCATCAATAAGAACTGCAATTTTCATGTAAATGTCCCAAACTCTTCTGAATACTATTCTGAAACGTTTGGTCTGAGATCATCGACGAATACGAAATAAAACTAACTTTTTTCAGCTTAGGAAAAGTTTTCCATAGTGAAATTTTAAAAAGATCCAAACCCCATCAATAAGAACTGTACCCTAAATATAACTGGCTCAAACTACTCTGAAACCTCCAGCTTATCGCGAAGTTATAACTCGGAGGCAAATAGATCAAATCGGCGTGGCCTTTTAAAGGCCATTTTCAGTCACTTTGGGCTTTTGACGTCCACGCTCATCAACCGAGTCAATGTATACATACTTATGCTTCCTCTCCACTGTAAGCAGTGCAACTGATGTGTTCTTCATCCGCATTTCTGGCACTAGATCCATTGTTGATCACCGTCAAAATCAACCGTGTTCCGCACGGATATGCAGACATTGCAACAATTCGCCTTCATTGGTGATGTCGGATTGGTTTGCCTTCTGCGTTTAGAATCCAGGTTGTAATTTGCTGACGTCGTTGTTGTCAGTCTTCGGAACACAGCATGCTTCAGTGGGTCACCTAGGCCTATTTTGTCGTCATCACTATCGACTACTCTACTCACAAAAACTGATTTCCGTATTTCCATCGAGCCGCTTGTTAAAGCTACAGGTGGATTATCAGCCTTTACCTTGACGCTCGTAGACGGAATACAGGTTAGCTTACTCTCCGTAGTCTGTGTTGCTACTGCCTCCGTATAGATTAATATATGGATTTCCGGGTACTTCTCTATCACAGCTGTTGCACGTCGAAGTTGAAGAAATTGAAAATCCTAATGTACCCACCCTATTCAAAGAGACGTCTAGCTCTTGAAGGACAACCTCTGTTTGAGCTAACTTTGCTGTATCACCCATGACTTTTCTTGAGGCTGCTAATACCAATATCGAGTTCTGATCTGCACGGCTTTCGCTACGGTTCATAATCCGCCTATCTAACAAGTGACGCAAACTCAACCAAAAACAAAATCTGTTCCACTGTAGCTAAATTCGACACCACTTTTTCAAAAATACATTTAAGAATCGGTTAATTTAGAAAACCTAATATTCGGGATGTCACGTTACTTCCCCGAACATCGCGTTCACGAAGTGTCGAAGAATTGGACTGTAGAGAGGGGATAGCTCATGTGGTCAAATGCCTCTCTTGGTGTTGTTTCCCAATACAAATATAAGGGATATTTTACTGTTGGCAAAATATTGATGTCACCTCAGCTGGTGATGAAACGTTTGCAAACAAATTACCAGGCTCAGCGAACAGACGAAATGGAATAGATATCTTACTATCAAGAGCTTCTAGTTTCAATGATTTCTCTCAGGGGGGTATAATAGTCACCCCCAATAGACCTACCATCGTGATTCACTCAGTTAGAAGAGGGCTTTGCGTGCTCAGGACCGGAGCGTATTTGAGCAGCTCCACAAGAAAAGTACCTCAGAACATACCTTCAAAACTACATCTAGAAAAGGGCTTACAACAGAGGCCTAAACAGAGCAGAACCGCAGTTCGCAAGGTAAAGTTCAACCCTCCGCGCAGGCAGGATGAAGCACCACAAAAAGGTAAATTATTTGCAGCTACCAGTGCGCAGAAGGAAGCCACAATGAGCTGTGAGGAAGCAATTGCTTGGACTACAATGGTAGCAAAATCCGCATTAGCTCCCGAGTCCCCAGCTCTACGATTACAACGGAGATTAAAGACTCCAAAAGCAAACGAGGAGGTAACTATGGGAGTTCAAGAGGCGTGCGGAATGACAATAGAAGTCATATCCAAAGAGAAAAGCGGAATGGCGTAGGAAGTAGAAGAAGCCATAACCACAGCCGTACAATTCGCAAAAACGGGGTAACACCGCGAGCATTGCGCTCAAGTAACCTCCCAATTAAGTTGCGATTTAGTAGGCAAGTTCAAGTAGACAGTCACACTGCAGCTGAATCTGTGGAATACAGCAATTCTGGTACATACTCCTAGAAGTATTGTGACCTCTTATTCCGTAATCGAAACATTTATGATATCGTTTTCGATAATATTCTCCGATTCTCCTATTATATATGTATACATACTTCCATGCAGTATTGTTTCGTTGCATGCTCTATTTTCCCTTATCTCTCCCCTTCTCAGCTGGGTACAACCACAGACTGTTAAATATCGCCTTTTTGTTCCTGGTTTGGTTGGCTTTGGCCTGTCGAAGGCTTGGGGTCTACACACACAATGGACAACTTGGCTCCGGAAACGGTTGTTGGGCACGGATTTTTCTACCGTTTCGCGTTAGAATTCTGGACCAGGTTGAGGATCACAAACCCCGCCTCACCTACATGGTGTTTCAAGGTTAGGTGTCTAGCGTGTAGTCAGTTCCACATCAAAGCGACCAACGCCTAATAATTCTATATAATCTACATAATATAATCTATAACCTATTCTATATAATCTCCATGATCGATTGAAGCCCCGAACCCAATGAATGCATCCTCAGAAGCGAGCTGCATTGCAGCATAGAGAGAAACATGTACTTTTACAAACGTATGAACTCGCTGTACTCCTTCCTATTCATTCCTATCCGCATGCCTCCATCCTCACCCTTCATTTGTTTCACAGACTGTCTCGCCGTTTTCCCTTCACTATTGCAGCACGTCCAGTCCTCTCGATACCAGGTTCGCTATTACTTCAATTTCCATTTGCATGGTTATTCAGTGCATCATCCATCTTCCACATATTCGTCAATGACCTTGTCCACTTTGTATTTCTTTCGCACTGTATTTTCGTTCCGTTCCCCACCATTTTTCCATTGTGTATACCTTCTAATTGGACCTTCTATATACCTACACTGTTAATGTAGATATGATTGCTTTGAACATATGATCATGCTTTGTGCATGCCTCACGGGTTTCGTGAAATATACACCTTCATTATTATTAGTAGTAGTAGTAAAACTACTTGTATCATACGGGAAATGTGGGGAGAGGTAAAACGCGCACCCTTGGTATAGACGTAGTTGTCCTAACAGAATCTTGGATGGACCACACCAGCCCAAGGATGGATAACTACACAATTTAAAGATAAAATAGAATTGATTGCAGGCAAGGAGGAGGGTTCTGTCAATGATTAATTCAGATCACAGGTAGTGCGAGGCAACAGCGGCTCCAGCGACCGCTAAAATACATACCATCAGTTGTGTAGTTCAAATGTGCAGGAACGCATTAGCCGTCATGTGCGTCTACCGAGCTCCTCAGGCACATCCAAAAGAAGATCATGAGTCGATTTATCATCTACAATTATTCCTTGAAGCGTCAAGAAGGGTTTTATTAATAGGAGACTTTGAAATGCGGAGATTACCTGAAGTAGAGACAGGGCACCAGTCGGTACCGGAGGAAGACTGTCGCTAGAATGGATACATCAGCAAACATTATCACAACACATGCAACAAGTCACCGGGCTCAGAGCGGCGGACGAGCCATCCATATTTGATCTAATGCTCACGAGAACTCCTATAGACATAAGGTATATAACTCTGAAGCAGCCTTTTTGGAAAGGTGATCATGTGGTCCTGCGAATAACGCTAGAAACCATGCACAATAATCCGGAATCCAATCTAGTAGGGCGCTGTGGCAAAATCAAGCAGGACGAGCTGGCCAGAACGGTACAGAATAAAAAATGGGTACCAAACCCAAACGATGCATCTCTGGAAACCAGATGGAGCCATGTCAAGGCGAGACTACTCCGACTGACAGACAGGTTCGCGCCTTTGGTTCAGTTAGGAAAGAAACAACGTCCTCCTTGGTGAAAGGCAAGTATAAATAGGGCTATAACCATTTGTAGAAGACGGTGGGCAGTCTTAAACAGTATGACACCCACCAGTTGTGGGATGGCCTCAAACAAGAGTACAACTACGCACAGAAAGTGCAAAAGGGAAGTTAAGTACTTGTAACTACCAAAATGCGATTGTCCTGGTCCGAGCAAAACGTTAAATCAAATAACACTTCGCTCGTTCTGGATAGCGATAACCAAACCTCAAAGCAACGCGTAGCCCAAATTATTGAGAACCAAGTCAATACAAAAATAATCTACGGTACTATTTTTGCAAAAATCACAAACAACAAATATATAAGGTAGTCATACCTCTGATAGTGAGCCTGATTCACTATCCGGCCAAAATTTTGCAAATATTCATAGAAAACATCTTTTGGTAATAAAAAGTAAATAAGAAAATGTGCCGTTTGAGTTACTTTTCAGATAATTCTGGACCAATAGGAAAATGCTGCACGCTTCAGCAAATCAAGCAAAGTAATCTTGAGCGTTACAGCCAAAAGGGGTTCAATATAACCGAAAGCAACGGTTAGTTCAAAAACTAGCGTCCAATCGAAGCTTTGGTTGTAATAAAACAAGAAAAAGCACTGAATCCCATTTACATATAAGCGCAAAGCGCTTGAATTGTGTGTCCAATAGATAAGCTTTACCGTAGAAAAGGTGAAATAGAAGGTTCAGAATAGAAAATTCAGCGACATGAAAACCACTGTAATAAAGAATGCACGATAGAATAGCGAAGAAAGATAGGGAAATGCAAGGTAATTGACAAGAATATTTAGTCCTTTTCACTGTTGCAGTACTAATTGCAGAAGAACTTGACGCAAAACGTCAAGCAAAGTCCAAAGTGTTTCTACATATATGTCCAATCTAAGCGAGACACTCGGGAAACGGTTGGTACATAAGAATAATGCATAATGACACCAATTACTGTGAAATTTCACGATGTGCAGCGTGAGTTGAGAGAGCTTAAAAGGTTCAAGGCAGTACGGCCTGATTGAATAAACCCAGCAATGGTAAAACCGCGAGCTGACGTCATATTGCGTCCGATCGTCAAGTTATTCAAGCAGTGGCGCAGATTGTCCTGGAAGAGTGATGCAAAGCCACAGTAACGGCAATAAACTAGTCTGAATTAGGCTAAAAAGCCGAGATTTACAGATCAGTGAGCTTGACATCAGTAATACGCAATATATAGTCAATAGTTGACTATTGGTACCAGCTAAACGCCTGGAAACTTTGCCCCGCATCTTTGATCTTGCATTCAACAGATTTATCGTATTGACGAATGAATTGGAAGTACCGCTCGGGGTTGTCATAGAATGGTATCAGTTCGACTGTTGGTAGACTAACATTCGCGTAGGCGTTGTTTTGTGGCAGATTCTAATAATAATAATAATAAGTGTATATTTCACGGAGCCCCGTGAGGCATGCATAGGTATGCTCAAATGTACAACATAATCCTCCGTACAGGAGAGGCTCAAAATATGGGAAAAAAATTTAAGGTCGTAGTGAAAATAATTACAAATGGAACACAAAGTGGACAAGGTATCAGAGAATAAGGATCGAGATGCGGAATGCACCAACGAGCAAGTCGGTGGATGTAGGACAAAATTCAAGAATCGTTATACCGGATGAATGATGAGATAATTGAAAATACGACAATCAGTGATTAAAATAACAAGAGGCAGCCTGCCGATCGTTGGACTGGAATGGACAGAAGTGGGGGTCACTCAGAGTGTGCATGGTGGGAAAGCAGCCCAGTTATTGGAAGATTTGATTGTATCTTGCTTTTGGTTTTTCAGTTATACTCCGAATAAATTCACCACTGGATATCGTGCCAATCTAACGGAAGACGCCTTTATTTTTCTTACAGCAGCAGATCTCTGGAAAGGAAGACAGAAACGCAACACAGTCTAGGTTGTAACCCAGCTGATGAGGGAGTGGGAGGGAAGGAAGCATGCAGGTTAGCGCGCAATTTAATCCAAGAAGTTCCGGACAGTCAAGTGGACGATTACAATTGGTATCTATACAAGAGTTACCAAATATTGCCAATAGACAGAGTATGCAATGGCAAAAAAGGCGGACTGAATAAATCCGAATTATCTGTTTAGAACGTGGTCACGGCTACCTGGTTCGCATGTGCCAAGAGGTTTCTTCAAAATCTCAATCGAAAACAAGCTGACGAATAGTTATGGTAATCAAGCAAGTGGTCACAATACTTCTAGGAGTATGTACCAAGATGCGGTGTGTTCTACAGATACAGCTTTGAAGCTGGATCGGTGTACTGATAGAGGTTCTGTTTAGAAAGTGGTCACGGCTACCTGGTTTGCATGTGCCACGAAGTTTAGTCAAACTATTCGAGGGAAAACAAGGTGGGGAATAATTCAAATAATAATCAAGTGTTCAAAATAATTCTAGGAGTATGTATGTATTAATTTAAGATCGGATATCACGAACAGTCGCAGCCCGAGGTGCTTCTGCGCTGTGGTGATCGGTGTTTTTGCGCTTTGTCTGCTGTATTTGCTATATCTAGCTAATCTCAACTCAAGCTATTATTCCATAACCCTCGATCTAAAAATATAATTCGAAACGACTCAATATGATCGGGGGTGAGTGTCTCGGGCTCCGAACTGGCCGTTCGTCCCTAAATCCTCTAAGATATTTTCTAAAGAATCAAATTACCGACAGTGCCGCCCAGAGAATTGTCTGCTAATACCTGTAGGGTTCCAGTTTCCCTATTTCTTCATATTAGAATCTTCGAAATATTTTTCTCGTTTGACTCCAATTTGAGTACTGTACGTGAGCCAAATCGCAATTGAAAAATAATCAACTGAAGTCGATACGAATCCCAATACAAATCACGATTGATCCAGAGTGTTTTTTGGTACTTAATTAAAGAAAGCATTACAAAATGTACAACAAACCAAATCGCAATTTTTGCAACCAACTGCACCCAACTAATGGAGAACCAAAAGGATGTCCAATGAGGACCAACAAGTGGATCACGCTATCTTTCAACGCCAAATTGAAATATGGTCGCCATCGAGTCAACAGATAAGCTATTATGTGTGATTGTTTGTTAGTGAGAATACATGAGAAACAAGAAACGCACGAAAAGAGTTGTCACATGTAATCATTGTTAGTTGAGAAGGATATTCGAAAACAAACGGAACACATCCCATTAAGCTATCGTATCAACATCTGCAAACAGAAAACAGGGATTTTGGAGATGCCTTGTTAGGAACACAAATGAGATGATTGAAATAGAGAAACCAAAGCACAGGTTTGTGTAATGTTTCCTGGATCATTTTGCTGCATCTGTACACGTGCATACTGCAGTCTGTGTGACCACTAATATGGTCAGTAAATAACAAAATCATAGGTGGAGAAAGATTATGGTGAAAACTACTCATCAAGCACATTCGCTACCAAGTCGCGCGAGAGTGATAAGCCGTTCATGCTGTTTATACAGTTTCGGATGGTAATTTTGAATGGCTATTGCCTCGGCGCATTTCAGAACCTTGGTGTTGTTTCTGTTGTAGAGGATTCTAAACGCGTCGCGCAGCACGACAGTGTTTCATTTCAACCTGGTGTTGTGTGATCGACGAACTGAGTTCCCTACGGGTCAGTGGTGACCTCATACATCCGAAGTTCCCACTCATTGTCTTCTGAAGCCAGACCAGGATATGCTCGGTCACTCGGTGACGCAGTTGCTTCTACGTTGTGCCAATGTAGATGGCCGATCATCCACACTTGAACTAGACACAATTAGATTTGGCGTGGGGAGATAGCGATTCTTTAACTGAAGGTATTGGCAACCAGGGGTTGTAAAAGCAACAATGGGGTAAGCTGCATAGTAGGTGCGCTTTGTGTAGCTTTGGAAAACCGTAAATCAGTGGCGTTTGACTCCCCTCGGACATAATTGTTTCTCTGTGGATTCCCAGTCCCGCTTGCATCAAAGGTTTTAGTTCGATACTGATTTTCTTCTCCAGTTCCTGCGGATCATTCTTTGTCTTATCCACTCTGAAGTTTCTCTCATCATTCGAAGTGGAGAACATTTTTTCTTTATATCAAACCTTATCCATCACAAAAACACAAGATCCATTACCTGGACGTCAGTTATGTGCGTTGCCGCATTTATGTCATTCGGTATTGATGTTCTATGTCCACCAATTTTGCTTTGAACCAGCCAAGGTTATCCTCATTTGTTGCTGGCAGGGTTCCGAAATTGTCAAAAAATGCTCCCATCTTCGCTTTTCTGTTCTTGTCATATTCGTTATCGAATGTACTCGTTGTGCAAATCAGCCGTGTTATGTAGAAGAGTGTTCAAACTAGACTGGTTAGACGTCTGTGGCGGAACACAGCAGTTGAAACCACATGATCAAGACTCAAGTTGTAAATGATTGTGCTTACACGAAGATATACTTAACACATACTTGCTCAGGTTTTTGGAAACGATTAAGCAATTAGTTTGTGGTTCAGGGAATTTGATTCTTTAGAAAATATCTTAGAGGATTTAGGGACGAACGGCCAGTTCGGAGCCCGAGACACTCACCCCCGATCATATTGAGTCGTTTCGAATTATATTTTTAGATCGAGGGTTATGGAATAATAGCTTGAGTTGAGATTAGCTAGATATAGCAGATACAGCAGACAAACACCGATCACCACAGCGCAGAAGCACCTCGAGCTGCGACTGTTCGTGATATCCGCTCTTGAATTAAAGAATCTGCCACAAAACAACGCCTACGCGAATGTTAGTCTACCAACAGTCGAACTGATACCATTCTATGACAACCCCGAGCGGTACTTCCAATTCATTCGTCAATACGATAAATCTGTTGAATGCAAGACCAATGATGCGTGGCCAAGGTTCGTCTCCCTACCGCACTATTGTTGTGGGCAACCCAAGGATGCAATACAAAGGTGTGCAATGCTTGACCCGGAAGTGGGCTACTCAAGGGCAGGGAACATACCGAAGGAGATGTTTGGCCAACCATTCCGTGTGGCATGAATGATGGTTGAGGGAATGCTGGCAGAAGCAAGAGGCACACGAAGTGACACCAGGTCTCCCTCAATCTAGGTCATTAGGATGCAGAACTGCGCCATTACCCTCAAACACCTTGAGTATCGCTCGGACCTGGATGCACTACATACGCTGGCATCGACAGTTAGATGCCTGCCTGTCGAACTTCGGATAGCCTGAGCAATCGAAGCCGATAGGATCGAGAAAAGTAGCAGGAAAGCAACCTTTGACGAACTCACGGAATTCATGAGCCAATAACCAATAAATAACCAATAATAATAACCAATAACCGAGCAAATTATGGAATTACACTGTTTCTAAAGGTGGAAGCACGCGCAGGAAGGAGTTGATATTGGGAGTGCGTTTGGGACTTAGACAGGGCTTTCACAATATCTCGGTGTATACAATGTCTTTGAACAGGTGTTACCTTGTCAGAAAAGCTATCGCAAGCGTCAAGGTGCTTGGAACTGAAGAAATTGACTAAAAGAACTCTATGAACTTTAATGTAGCTGGACAAGAGTCTAAGGGATTTTAAAAATAAAGTGAAGGCCTTTCTTTTAGATCAGGGATAAATATTGAGGAGATATAGTCAATATAGAAGAATGCAAGCGGATACAGATACAGATTTGAGGATACTTTAATTGTTAAGACGATGCTGTTAGCATGACGGCGTTGCTTAAGGAAGGGCGAGGAAAACCCATCAATTCAAATATAAATGAATCTAACAGGACAACATTTGTCAGATCTAACATAAAGATAGTCAATAAAATGTTGGCAAGAGAGAGTTCACTTTTGGAGAACACAGAAAAGTCAGTAGAAGAAACTTGACCCCGGAGCCTGGATAAGTTCTCCGGAAAACAACTTTTAGCATAGCGTAAGAGGCCGGTTGGGTATGAAGTTAATGGTAAGTTTACAGTACACCTTGTGGTAAAGAAGAATGATACGGTGATCAGGAGTGCTAATTGGGGCTCTTTTAGGAACATGAAACATATTAGTACCATATACAAAAATGTCATCCGAATAGAAGTTGGTTCGGGTTGGGAAATCGATAAGGTTTACAAAGCCTAGAACAGTTAGGATTAAGGAATCGAATCGGATAAACTCTCAGTTGGTAATGCACAAAGACTGGTCAGTTTGAGTAACGAATTGTGTTACTATAGTATCAGCAAACCGTGTTACGTCAGGGGCCAGTGTATCGGGAACAATGTATACATTTATAAAGTGATAACAATAATAATAATAAGTGTATATTTCACGGAACCTCGTGAGGCATGCATAGGCAGCAAAATATGCTGTGAAGGCTGGGCTTGCAGGGGACAAAACAACAATTAATGTTGTCGGTTGGGTAGGCAAAAGTTAACTGAATGTGTTTACACCAACTTCGAGTAATGAATGTGATCATTCCGGCACCACTGTTGCGAAATATCACAAAAAGAGTGCTCCTGAAAACATCAAAGCAGACAATCCAAGCACATCATCCTCAATATCCGGGAGTAACTTACTTTCCTGTAGTAAAATGACTTCAACACTTTTGCATTATTTATGACAAACCAGATTCTAGACGTCATCGATTTTTCCCACTAAAGAGCGAATGTCACTTTAATAAATGAGCGGAATCGTCACACCACTACCGCGGTTGATCGATCGGTCAGAAGCCACAAAAAGTGTGGTAGCTTCATTATAAATATTGACTTCAGTTCGAATCCACTGGTACCACCATTTGCGAAAAGCCTTGGTTCTCATCAGCGCAACACCTCAGTGTTAGTCACTAATGAACAAGTTCTGTTCTCTTCTGTTCTCTGTTCTCTTCTCATCAGCGGCAATTGAGAGCATATATCAGACGATTTTACTGCATGCTGTTTGAGCATAGTGCCTAGCTTAGTGTCTTGGCATAATTAATTTTCAACAGTAGTTTTACAATTATTTGACGAACACGTTGGGGACATTGGGATTTACGGTTCCGTTATCGAAAGCTCAATGTATTGAAGCCATAGAAAAAACGTATTTTCAATTATAGCTATCGTTCCAGGAACCGCTTTTACCAAACATTCGTTTTCTATTATAGACAAATTTAAATAATATACTCTCTAATGCTTCGGACAGTGTTTCATCTGTAATGATGGACAATGCACAAGTTCTTAGGCCCACACCGTCGCTTGGCAACAACATGGAGTTTTTCATTTGTGCCGAGTCTAAAGACAATGCACTTGTGGCCACTTACAACATGCTTACAACGATATGTTTGCGATACTGCTCGGGTCCACTACTTTCTAGTAGTAGAAAAGAAATCTGATAGCGAGTATTTCGGAACATCGTTTCTCGCCCGTGATTTCTGTTTGGGACCACTTTTGACTTAAGTAGTCCCTTTTGGTGTTATCACTTCTTTTAGCACAGTGTACGGTTGCTGTACGTTTGTCAGTTTTAAGAAGAATAACATGAAAGTGAGAGAGATACAATTTATCCTACGTTTGCTCGACTTCCTCCGACAGTCATTCCTGAGCTACCTTTTCAACCTGTTAAATACATTTAAAAAGAGAAGCCAGTATAGCAGCATCGCACAAATTACAGCCTGGACGATTTCACTGCATATCAACTGATGCCTACTGCAGAACAATGCTGTTTTATAAGGTTTTGGAATGGACTACAAAAGACGAGCGTAAATGGGGAAAGCATCACAAGGCAATGCTAAGGTGATGGACAAACCATTTTGTTGACAATATTGGTTTCCATCGGCCGATTACAATCGCCTCGGCGATATTGATCATTCAAGTTTTCTCATTAATAAAAGTCAGTCGAAATATTTTCTTGCGATCAATGGAGTATAGCGTCATCAACACTTTCTTGCCAATCGATGATCTTGCTGTTTTGTAAGATTGGTCCTTACCGGTTTCTGGCTGAGTGGACTTTGAAATGGCTACCTCGCGTTCAACACAGTTCGGAGTTGATAAATTACGTTTAAGTTGGCTTGCAGAAGTAGGCGGTCTTTAAATATATGGTCGAAATTGACAAATGGTAAGACACTGTCTACTTCAGTGTTTTTGTCACAACCTAATGTTTGAGTTATGAAACTAACTGTGTTCCACTAGAATCGTTTTTCAAAACTGTTACGAAGCAATCAATTTGGTTTATCGACCTTGTATATACAGCCGCTTTTTTCAAGGAATATCGATGTCCTATGTTAGAATATTCTATGTGTCTTCAGACGAATCTGGAAACTCAATGGAAACAAGAAACAGTGCATGTATTTGTCGGTTTTGGATGCATCGCAGATGTTGGTGCCATACCAGTTTTAAGCTGACTCTATAGATTCCTGTCAGTTACTGATTAAAGATATAATAAACAAAACAGGTCAATCACCGCAATACTTATCATAGTGACATTGAGGTCTAATGCTTAACCTGCCACCAGTGATCCGATGGGGAGGGTCGGGATCAGGTTCCTACTCCAAAGTTGTCGCGGGGTTTATCGGGGTGAAAGGAGCAGGACTTGTTGGAACGCGAGTCGCGGGTGGCTCAGCGGGTGGCGGACCATCGGCGAGAGGTACAGTCTCCTCAAGTGCACCGGTTTGAGCCGGTCCATGCTGGTGGTCTTGCGTTTGCCATTGCGCTCTATTACGTAGGCTATATTGAAACGTTGCAGCTCTTTATGCGGGCCGCTGTACTGAGGTTGCAGGGGTGCGCGAACCTCTGCTTTGAGGAAAACATGCGACCTTCCGGTTAATCGAGGGTTAGGCATGATAAAAACATTTACTAACAGGGTGGCTGGAGATGCAACTGACGAATACGATGTACTAAACGAGCTGCATAGTCACCGTAGTTGAAGTCATTTCCGGGGTCGGTGCCACAATTCCTACTAGAGTTCGCAAGGTGCGACCAAAAGCCAGCTCTGCCGGTGCTGATCTGCAACCCAAGAGGAATAAGGGTAAAGAGTCTAGTGTGGGTTTGCCTGCGCCGCCAGAGCACTTTTCAGGTGTCGATCAAAACGCTCAACCATCCCGTTGGTTGCCGAGTGTTAAGCGGTCATCTGGACTCCGTAGACGCCTAGTTGCTTAAATAGTTTTGTGAAAACATCCTAAACCTCGATCGGTTGTAACTAATTCAGGACAACCGAAGCTGGCTAACCAACCCTCTACGACGGCTTGTGTCGCTGCTTTACTGGATGCGGAAGACAAAGGCACAGATACCGGCCACCTAGGGAAACGATCTATACAGCTGAGGATATAGATACACCATTTTAATGGTGGCAGGGGCCCCACTAGTTCAATGTGTACGTGGTGGAACCGTTCGTCGACGACGGGGAACGACCTTATTGGGCTCCCTTTGTGTCGAGTTACCTTGTTACGTTGACACGACAGCAATGGCGTGCCCACTGGCAGATATCCTTCTTGATGTTATGCCAAACAAAACGATCGGTGATGATCTTCACTGGGGCTCGCATGCCTGTGTGTGACAAGTTATGCAGTGTCTCGAAAACCGTTTTGTGTAAGGTTGATGGAACTGCTAGTCTGTGGTGGCGTAGGGAGACATCGCTAATGATTTTTATATCCGAGGAAGGACGTAGCAAATGTTCGATGCGCAGCGCTGACTGCTTGCGACGTCACCGGTTTGAGCTATGGCAATGTCCTGTAAGTTTATGGTTTCTGGTTAAATAAATGGCGCGCGATTTGAAGTGGACATGAGTTTCTAGATTTTGTTGCCGCAAGAATTTTTCATTTATTACCGAATTCCATGTACCCCATTACCGTTGTCTTTTAATCCACGTATCTAGGATTTTCTTGCTGAAGCCGATACTCCACCATAGGTTCCATTGTTGAGAACTTTCTGACCTTTTTCTCCCTTTGTGGTCGGTTACCATCATTTACCTCGACGCCTCCCCTTTAACGCTAACCATTCTAAACGGGCTATCCTTGATGCCTAAACTGCGTTACTCCACTGTCAGCGAATAACAAGTTATCGCTGCCAATCCCGACAAAATCTTTTTGATACTTCTCTCATATCTTAATTAAACAGCATGCCGCGCATCACTGCAGAGCGCTTAACATGCCAGGCTAGCAGATGTGAGCCCCAATCCAGCCAATCCTCTGCTTTTCTTAATAATTGCTCCTTCCCCCTCGTAGACTTCTGCAGTGACACTTTGAAAATAACCTCTTAGATTGACAGTAGCATCACAAACCGTACCAGTAAACTGGAGTTGCTAGAAATAATTGCCTCGACTCTATCTCCGCTGGTCTTCCTAATGGACCCCCTGTCTCAACCTATGGGTAACCTTACCCACTCAGGAATGATGCTCGACTCTATCGCCTCTGAAATCTTCAAGCTCATCTAGACCTCAAAAACTGCAGTTTCTTTTAATGTCGCAAATAAAACTCCTCTGGCGCAAATAAAGAATACCATCTTAAAAGCGTCCGACATGGACAACTACCCTTGCAACTGTGTTCGACTTTGTAAAAAATCCCAGCGAAACTGCTGCCCCTTCTTTTCCAATTTCCCAGAGAATTATTAGCCAAGGAATTCATATATAGAAACACATCATTGCCAAAACAACCCTCTTTAAAACCATAAACATTTTTTTCGATCTAACCCTACTGTAGAGGGCTACTAGGAATTCTACCTCAGGAAAGTTTGAGGTGCAGAGGGCCCCAGCCTTACCCTCCCAGAATAAGTCCACCTGTACTCTCCTGCTCCCGCAATCCTTTTCCCCCAAATTTCAATATTGATGCTCTCTCCTCACCCTTCCATAAACCCCCTCCGCCTAAGCGACTAAATATTTCACGCTCTGACCCTGAAATTACTGCCCGTGCTACTGGGCTTTCCACCGCTCCCTTTTGTCCGATAAGAATTACTCACCCCCAAATGAAGAAGTCGTCCAGTCTGACTGCTTTACATAACCAAACCCCCTTATCCATTCCAAAAAGCTTCATAATGCAAACAAACCACCCTGGTCTTACTCAAATCACCAAATCTTATTCCATTGTCTGGGAGCCAAATACGATACTAAACCCCTAGTATCCCGCAAAACTCTTCCCCAGTCGCCTCCACCAGCGTTGCCGAAACTTCCACAAAACCCACCAGTAGACAGAACCTACACCTTAAATCTATTCTCCATCGAATTTATCTAGATTCATTCGGATCCATTCGTCCACATATTCCAACTCGTATACTGGATGCCCCTCTTCATCCCTCCAAATTAGGAACTAACTTATATTGCTTTCCCACCTCTATAGCTCCGCACCTCGCCCTACCCGCTACGCGTTCTCTTGTGACCTCATTCAAACCCCTTCACGTGTGAGACTCAATCCTACCCCTGGATATAACATAACACCCGTATACTTGAACGTTACCGTCCCCTACACCTCAGTCTAACCTCAACTCCAACCACTAGACTTAAGACTACCTTACCACCCACAATTCTCCCAATACCATCCCTAACCTCTTTCTTGCTACAACCCGTCTTTTCCCCACCACCAACCTCCTACCCGTGCTCCTTCCCCCCTTCTAGTAAAACGCACACTACCTGCTACAACAACAGCTATCCGTCTGTACACACTCCTCACGCCGGTTCCTTTACTTCTTCCCTGGTTTCTTATTAAAGCGGTTTACACAAACAAAAGCGTACCAACCCACCAGTATTATATAAAATTTCTAACCGACCCACCCCAATTAAAGCCTGCAATTTTTCTGTCCTGTTAATTATTTCTCGCTCCATTGTAAATAAATTTGAATCCTTAAAAGGTATAGCCTGCTTCGACTCTTTTAAC
>UZAN01045731.1:18277-28558 GCA_900618425.1 Echinostoma caproni
TCTTTTAACATCATTATGGTTACCGAAACGTGGCTGCAGGACAATTCCTTCCCTGGTCTTATCTCCTTAATCGGATACCAACTCTTTGGCAAAAACCGATGTAATCGCCGATGCGGTGCATGTTTAGCATATGTCAAAGCTCATTACAAGCGACCCCACTGAACGATCCCACTTCTGATGAAGTCCAGAAATCCCTTTGGCTATCACATACCATACCCTGACGTTATTGCTTGATTCTCTGTATCGTCCCTTTCCAACCTCCTCCGAATTTTCACATATATCTGAATCTTTGAACCATTTTTCATACCTCTCAACTGGTCCTAAACTTACAACAGGAAATTTTAACGCCCCAGATATATGCTGGTCCTCCTCGATAGCACATCACAACTTTTTTTCTTCCCTTTCTAGTCCTAATGCTGGTGAATGGACGCAGCATGTGAAATCCCCCACAAAAGGAAACCATGTTCTGGACGTAGTTTTTACAAAATGCCTAACGGTTTCTCGGACATCTGTTCTGAATCACTTCCCAGGAAGTGATCACAAAATGGCACAATGTGCTATTTTACTAGAGTCTCCCCAAACCCTTGCTGCTTTAGCAAATGCCCATCCGTTTATTACCGATTGGTCTTCTCTACCTAACCTGATTCGCTCCCAAGATTGGACCGATTTCTTTATTTCCACCAAAGCACAATATGCTGCAGATTTATTTTACTAGAATGTTTTCAGCTGCCTCGACTAGCTAACCTTCATACTTTACCTACTCATCGCCCTCCCTCTCAAACAGATATACTGCGTAAAAATTTCTACAAAGTAAACAGGCTCTACCAAACTTCTCATGACTTTTCGCTCCTCAATCACGGACAATACAACTAAAAACTAAAAATTTGCTTAGAAACCAGGAGCTTAAGGCTTTGTCCCATGCAAACCCAGCTTGGAAAATCTCTGAACTGAATAAAACGAGGAATAAAATTAACAATCACTCTGTTTCTCACCTAAACGTTGCCCTCACCTACTCACCGGGAATCTGTGAAGCCCCAAATTCCGTCTTTACTTCCACATCCATCAATGATTCAATTTCCACTACCACTAGCATGCCACCGTATACAACTGAATCTGTAAATGTCATTCACTTTACCACCAAATATATTGCTTACCTTCTCAGTGTAACTAAGCCTTCCTCTCAAGCTAGACCGGATGGACTACCTCGAAGTACTATACGCTTTGGGGGACCTGATATGCCGTCATCCTGCTAAAAATATTTTTCTTGTCTTTGACTGGCGGAATTGTACCATCTCAGTGGAAACAATATACTATATTCCCACTTCACAAAACGGATCCCACCCATGATCTACCCAATTGCCGTCCAATTAACCATCTCCCTCTTCTTTCTAGAATAATGGCAAAAATTATTAAGAGGCATTTTTCTGACAACCTCCTCAATGAAAACCTACTTAGCAAGAGTCGACATGGCTTTCTTAGATTTCGCTCTTGTCAAACTTGTCAGTTTGACTTCTTAAACCTTCTTACTAAAGCAGTGAATTCCAGTAAAGCTTATATAGTAGTATACCTGGATATGACCAAAGCTTTTGACGGAGTTTCGCACCCACGGCTTATTACCAAAGCCCGATAGGTAACCTACTCCTCTCATGGCTTTCTTCTTACCTATCAGACCACTTTCAGGTGGTTTTGATAGAAAATTCTTCTCCCCATTCACAATCAGTTACCAGCGGTGTGATTCAAAGAAGCTTATTAAGCCCTTTATTGTTCCTTACGTATATTAACGATATTTCAAAATCAGTTCATTGTGGAACCCCCTTCCTTTTCGCCGATGATCTCAAAGTGGTTTACTCTTTCTCAACAAATAAGCTAATGAAAGTTCTAGACGACATTCGATTAGACCTTCTTGCGCTTGATCGTTGGTGTTCTGGTGTTCTGACCGAAACATGGTTGTCTGCAAGACACGTCATAGATCACCTCATACCTCCGGACTTTGCTGTGAATAGGACAGACCAGAAGGTAGGTAAACGAGGCGGAGTGTTGATTCTCGTAAAGAATCAAAATGCTCAATGGGAAAACGCTAAACTGAGACTGTGCACCCCCACTGTGCAAGCAGTTGGATACACTATTTGGAACCGGGGATGACACTTCGTCATCTTTGGAGTCTAATGAGCACCCTCGACTAGATCAGAAGAGAACAGGCAGCTGATAAACACACTAAGCACACTACTTAGGAAATCCACGAAGACCATCATAGTTGATTTTAACCTGCTCGAAATAGATTGTGAATACGCTGACGCGGGAGATAGTTCCTCTGAAGAGGAAATCTTAAGGTTTTTCCACGAACAGGCACTTTATCAACATGTTCGACAACCAAGTCAAATCAGACATGGGCAGAGACCTTCTGTTTTAGATTTAGTGCTTACCCGAGCGGAGAACGACGTTAGTGAATTGACTTTGGAAGTCGCGCTGGGCAAGAGCGATCATAATGTAATCACGTTTAGGATGTGCATAAATCAGGAGAAGCCCCCCTCCCAATTCATCAGGAACTTCGGTCGATGAATGTGGCCGGCCTCTTCAAGAGGCTGGTTCAACCATTTGGTGGTCGCCCAACGAGGATGCATCTGTTGAGGAGGAATGGGGCGTACTTTGGGAACACCTAGTAGAGCTCACTGACAGGTACGCGCCATTCCAACCGAAAAGGAATTCTCAAGGCCCTGCGTGGTGAACAACTCCCATAAAGAAAGCGATAACCTTCCGGGGCGTAAATGGGGGGATTACACAAACTTCGAAGGGCAGTGCAGGTGGTTCGCCTACAAAATGTCCCGAAGTTAGGCAGAGAAGCTGATATAACAAGCTAAAATGAAACATGAATTGAGGATCGCTCAGCCAGCCGAAACCAATCCCAAAAGGTTTTACGCGTATGTACAATCGAAGGCTGCCCTTAGGCAATCGGTTGGGGTCCTACGAAACGGCGCAGGGGAAGAAGTGTCGTCAGAGGCAGAGAAGTGCGATATACTCAAAACTTTTTTGATGGCGTTTATAAAATGGATGATGGGAGCAGCTACCCTTCACATTTGCCACAGGTACGAGCTCCTCCAATGAGCAATCCACAGGTACACAGAGCTCAAATTCTGAAGATACTCACTAAATTAAAATCTGGCAAATCAGCGGGGATTGATGAACTTCATCCGGCCATCGTCAAACCGCTCGCAGAGATTTTGGCGGCTCCCGTGTGTGCAATATAAGNNNNCAAAAGGCGCCGGAGACCTATAGACTAGTTAGTCTCACTAGTATCCTCTGCGAAAGACTTGAGACACTAGTTAGAAACGAGATGGGTCAATATATTGCGCGCTACAACCTACTATCCCCGACCCAACATTGGTTCCTCTAAAAGAGGTTATGTCTCAGCAACCTGTTGTGCCTCCTAGATGAAGTCACAAGGAAGTCGGACGAGGGCCTAAAAGTTGAAGTTTGTTACTTGGACTTTAGAAAGGCTTTCGAATCGGTTAATCACCGATTACTTCTCAAAAAGCTCGAGAACTTTGGCCTTCCTGGGACTCTTATTCAATGGATAGGGGCGTTTCTGAGCAGTCGGACCTTCAGGGTTTGGGTAGGAAAGGCACTATCGATGGAGGGGAAAGTTACCAGTGGGGTGCCGCAGGGCTTCGTCCCAGGCCGGATACTTTTCCTGCTGTACGTCGATGATTTAGTTATGGGTTCGTCAATCCTGACTTTCGTATTTGCTCACGATGTAAAGTTAGTTACCTCAGGCCCGCGAGATCAACCACAAGAAGATTTAACAAAGGTTATCATTTGAACTCTGATGTGAGACCCAGACCCAAAGCCGTCTATGTGTCACATATTGAATACTGACGGCGGTCCAAGTTTTGTAAGCACCAATTCGGAAACCACCGAACTAACGCGCGTAGCCCGAACGAAGGACTTAGGTATAGTAGTTTCCGAAAATTACAAACCAGGCGAACAGTGCAAAGCTGTAGCACAAAGGGCGAGAGGTCAACTATTCCAGTTGAGAAATAGACTGACCACTTGAAATTATAAGGCACTCGTGAAACCCCACCTAAAATACTGTATCCAGGCCTGGGTACCCTACCTTCAGAAGGACATGTAGTGCATCGAGAAAGTTCAAATGTTAGCCACTCGGATGGTTTCTTGCATGAGGGCAAATCACATGAACAAAGACTTGTAGCGTTAGACATCTTTTCTATGGAAAGAAATCGCCTTAGGAGTGACCTCATAGAAACATTCAAGATAATGAAAGGATTCACTGCCGTAAGCGCCGAAATTTTATCCACTCGAACGCCCGTAGAGGTGACCAGGGGACACAGGTTAAAGCTCTTAAAACCAAGGGCTCGCCTCGGTGTGCGGTTTAACTTCTACACGAACTGAGTGGTTGATAGATGGAATCAGCTACCACCACACTCGATGGAATGCGCTACTTCAAGAGGCAGTTAGACATGGTTTGGACCCAACTGTACCCATAGGTGGTATAGCAGCGGGGTCTGGGGTTGCTTAAAGTTGACTTGTTTCTCGTTTCCCCACAGATGTTTCTTACAGATATCTTTTCTCATTCCACTCGTTCAGTTCAATTCCGTGACACTTGTTGACCAAGCAGCTGTGTTTACTTTTCAATCCATCTCTGACCAGTACACTGGTCAAGCTTTAAAGCCAGTGAAACATGAACCATTAAGGTGAAAACCTACATTAGATGTTTTACCCATTATTCTTAACATTTCAGTTCCGTCTTGTCATGTTGATCACACTGACCCACCCTAGTGCATTTTACTTTTACTTATATATATAGACATTTCTTTGGGGCATTTATCCTCTTCGCACATTCTTTCACAACGTACGTGTTACCCCTCACCCCTTCTCAGCTGGGTATTACCCCAGACTGCCGAGTTCACCTTTTTTGGTTCAGATTCAGTTGGCTTCGGCCTGCCGAAGTCTACACCCACAATGGACAATTTGGCCCAGGCAATGGATACTAGGCTCCAACATTTTGACTACGTTCGTCCGCATTCCGGAACCGGTTCAGGATCACACCCCTTGCCTCACCTATAAGATGTTTTAAGGTTGGGTCTCTAGCGTGTAGTCAGTCCCATATCAAATCGATCAACGCCTAAATAATACAAATAATATAAACCAATCAGTCCGCTAACGGTGAAGCCCCAAAGCCCATTGTTCTGTGTTCACAGAAGCCACTCCAACTCCATTGACATTTGAAACCGTTTATTTATAAGCCATTTGCCGTCTCTTTTTGAATCAATGGGCTCTTCTTTAGCTCGATTGCAACTCTTCCTCCGAAATTATGAATCTTTCATTTTCACTTTACTCCTTTTGTGTTTCGAACTTGTTCCCGCGCATTTTCTTCCGAGAGGATATTCCAACATCCAGTTTTGTGTCTCGCCAATTGTTTTTCATAGGACAAACGTTGACATTAATTTGCTCTACCTAAAAGATCACCCACCGTACTCTATTATACGACCTTTTCGGCTTCGTGTTTCTTTTTAATTGCAATGCACATTTACGATATCTTCTGCACCCGTTTGAAAATTACGTTCATACTCTCTTTGTACTATTACTTTTTGTCTCGACCGTCATTTTTCTATTTTTATGTACTTTTGATCATGCGCACTAGTATGCTTCACAGACTTTGTGAAATATACCGTTATTATTATTATTAAGGATCACCCAGGTGGCGGACGCATGAGAGCGCATCCGTGGCAGAATTAGTGACACCAGAGATTTTTCGCACAGTGCACGCGTAGTGTGTGATGGCTTTTGGGGAGTGTGTCGATGGTAGACGTAATTCCGTGAGTAACAGGACGGTGGTTAGTAAGGACTGGGAAGTCTCGTTCTTCGGACAGATAAAAAAGGTAGCGGATACAAATGTAGATCACCTGGAGTTTCCGGCCGAAGTCGTTGTACTTTGATCCGGCCGGTTGCAGCTTCTTGGAGAAAAATAATAATAATAATAATAATGTATATTTCACGAAACCCGTGAAGCATGCACAAGGCATGATCATATGTTCAATATAATCATATGTACAACGACAGAACAGGTAAATGGATAAACTACTTGGGAGACATACATACTGGAGATGGTATGGGAGCGAAACGAAAACGCTGTGTAAACGGAACACAGAGCGGACAAGGTCACAAACGATGGTGTGGAGGACGGAAAAGTGTGCAGTATAAGCAAATCAATCGGAATTGAAGTCACTGTTAACCCGTTATCGAGGGGATTCGGCGTGCAGCTCTAATGGGAGAAGATACGGAGAGACAAAATGTCAGAGGATAGACGAGGAAAATGGAGTCACAAGGATATGAATGAATAGGAAGGAGTACAACGAGTTCATACGTTTGCCTGGATGTGGACGCATGCAGAAAGATCCGTTGAAACAGCTATGCCCAGCATCCACTGCCAGGATCAGAAATTTTCATTGTGGGTTTAAACTCCAAGCCTTCGACAGGTCCAAGCCAACCGAATCTGGAATAAAAGAGTCGTACTGAACAGTCTGGGGTAACACCTAACTGAGAAGGGATAAGGGTAGAGACAGCATGTCAAAAGTCAATGGGCAAATTAATGATAATAATAATAATAAAGTATTTTTCACGAAGCCAAGATGGAATGTGTTCCACAGATATAGCTTTGAAGCTGAATTGGTGTACTGATAGAGATTCTGTTTAGAAAGTGGTCACAGCTATCTGGTTTGCATGTTGTTGGTTTCCATTCTTGTCTCACTTGTTGTTGAAGGACGGCGCCAACTTCGTGGTGGGATGCATCGAAGACGAGTGCTAGTTTGGTGGAGGTGTCTAGGTAGGTTAATGCCGCGACGTTGCTGATTGACGTTTCAACGCATTGAAGGTGTGCCGAGCGGCTTGTGTAAACATTGAAGTTTTAGCTTCACTCCTAAGTAGGTTAGTGAGTGGCCTCATGAGCTAGGCATACAGAGGGGTGAAACGACGATCAAATTTGACTAAACTATCGAAGCATCGGGGCTGCCTAAAAGTGGTAGGCTCCTCACAATTACGTTGTATTTCCGTACCACGTTTCACTTTTCTACTGTGCCGTGGTCGGCCTGCCTGTTATTTACCCTCCTAGGTTTTGATTGAACACGGCAGTTGGCAGTTTCTGGCTTCATTGCCGAGACATCTGTGGCAATAACACAGGCCGCCTTGAGATGGTGTGCGCCGACGTTCTTTGACTGGTATCGGTTATGGGACCTTTGGCTGGTCTGAAGAATGTTGAAGGTGGTGTGCATGCTAGCCACAGTTCAATTTTAAGTCTGGAAGTCATGAAGTATTACACTGTTTCGAGGTTAATCCCTATAGTTCCGAATCTTAATCTTTTTAGAGATTGCTTCTGGTTATGCGTGACCAATTGCCGTATCTGGTCAAAGCTCCACTGCGGCGGTCGTTGAATAATTAGGTCCAAAGTTGATTAACCTGTAAATTAGCCGTGTTTGGTGCGGAGTTGTAGACATTGCAACAGTTCCGGATATCGGACTGGTTTGACTTCTACGTTTAGCTTCCAGTTTATATTTTCCCGATGTCGTCGTTTTCAGTCTTCGGAATGCAGCATGCTCCAGTTGGTCACTTAGGCCTATTTCATCGTCATCAATATCGACCAATGTACTCCCTAAAACTGATACACGCTTTTCTATCGAACCGCTTGTTGATACTACTGGTGGATTATCAGCCCGAACCTTGACGCTCTAAGACAGAAGGCAAGTACGCCTACGTAATCTTTGTTGCTAATTTTTGTCTCTCGAATAATATTTGGATGTCCGGGTACTTCCCTATCATCGTTGAAATTGATAATATTGAAAAGCAATGCACGGTAACTAAAGTATTGAGAAAGGGGTCTATTTCTTAAGGGACATCCTCTGTTGATGTATTTGATGTATTCAACTACTGTTGCGCAAAACAACTGCTATTCACACTTTTCCTGCGGTAACTACTTTATGACCCTTGCCCTTACTATCCACTAACTGGAAGAACCCTCTCTCAGGAAGGATTCGTTCAATATTATACAACACCCAGTTCCTTAACAATTTATTTCGCGCACACGGTGTTAATCGTATGAGTAATGGCTCAAACTATAGCATCCCACTGGAGGTCTCATACCCCTTTAGGGAATCTTAAGCTAGGCAAAATCCATGCATCACTACCAAAGTCCTTACTCATTGTAGCACTTTCTCAAATACATCCACTAATGAAGATCGAGGAGACAAGCCTGTCTTAAAATGTACATTTTTCGTCTCCACTCGGTTGGTAATTAGGTTTTTACTTAACTCAACCTAGTCCTCATGGCATAACCTGCCCACTGCTCTCAATATGTTCACCAAATTCGAAGGAAATTACCACCTGCTTCTGTGCTACGACGCTCTACGGCGGCTAGGAATCTACGAAACGATATCTCACTATCACAGTACACCATGTTCCGCATCCATCTCCATATCCTTAATCAGATGCAAACGACTATGTACTACATTAGAGGAAGGAAAATATTCCAAAAACGCTTTATACTGAGCCAAGCTATGGTCAACTACTATAGTCTTGCGTTGTGCAAAAGCTGGGTATATAGTTTGATTGGCTCTGACGGAAAATCCATAGCTCTCACCGCTCTCATTCGGTAAGATAGCATAGAAGAAAGTTCTACCTAAACCGGCGTCGTATACAAGCACAGCATGCCAAAGAACGTAGCCGCCATAGTTTAGCTGGTGCGTGGCGTCCGCTAACAAAACATCATTAAACCTGTCGACATAACAACATAATTTTGGGAACAAAATAAATGTGACAAACGACGCCTTGGTTCAGCTCTTTTCTAGCCTCTTCCTGATTTTCCAGCATACCCGAACTTTCACCTTATTGCCAAGTGAATCTGATTAAGATCGTCTTTGACGTACGAATCTAATATCCGCCGTAGTTAAGTGTCTCTTGAACCTTTGTGTGACGAAATCCCTTATCTCGCGAGTACTTCTAAACTTCATCAAACTGCACACTTTCTCTTTAGCCAGGAGCTCTCACGTTTTCCTCAGGGCAGAAGTTCGCGCACCCCTGAAACCTCCGTACAGCGTCCCGCATAAAGTGCTGCGACGTTTCGATACTTGTCCTACTTACTTACTTATCCTATTTAGCCTACGTAATAGAGCTTAATGGCAAACGCGAGACAGTCAGCATTGACCGGCTCAAACCGGCGCACTGAGGCGTGTTGGCGTGTTAGAGTTGGTTTGTTATTCACTGTATGGTCTCGCAATCGTTCGACAAACTTCGATGAAAATCAGGGGTTGACGGTGGGGCTTGAAGTAGATCACCGGGTAAACGAAGCGTAGTTCCGTAAACCAAATCTGCCGCCGTACATCCGAGGTCTTCTTTAATGACAGAGCGAATGCTCAATAGAGTGAGTGGAAGACGTTCGGTCCAGCGAGGATCTTCGTGAGCTTGAAGTGAGGCTTTGAGTTGTCGGTGGAAACGTTCAACTAAGCCGTTTTCTGCGGTGTGGCAAGCGGTGATGCGAATGTGTTTGCAAACAAGCAGCCGCGTGAAATCACGAAAGAGCGCAGATTGGAATTTAGCGCCTCTGTGAGTGGTTACAGTGTGGGAAACACTGTAATGGGAAATCCATTGTGAGAGGAAACGTTGTGTGACGGACTCAGAGGAAACGCCTGCCAGGGGGGCGGCCACCGGCCAACGTGTGAAACGGTCGATGCATGTCAACATATATGTCTTACCATTTGAAGTGAAAAAGGGGCCAAAAAGGTCAATGTGAACATAAGAAAAACGAATGTCTGAAACGGGGAAATGACCTGGAGAAGAAAGAGTGTGGCGGTGAATCTCATTTCTTTGGAACTGTAAACAAGATATNTTAGTTCATGCCGGGCCAAACGTAACGATCAGCAATGAGACGTAAAGTGAAACAAACACTGAGGTGTGAAAATGAATGAAAATCTATAAAAATGGGTTGACGCATCCTAAACGTCAGAATGGGTCAAGGGTGTCTAGAGGAAGTGTCACAGAAAATGGTGGATGGTGAATGTGGAAGGGGAACTTTCGTGCAATGTAGTGAGGTGGATTTCAGTAGGTCTCCGAAATGAGGGTCACTGGATTGATGTTTAGAATTGGTCTCAAGGATGATATCGGATGTTGTGACCATACTGTTTGTGTTGAGCTCAGAGAGAGCGTCTGCGACGGTGTTGTGCGCTCCGTTGATGTGTCGGATATCGGTGGAAAATTGAGATATAAAATCCAAGTGAC
>UZAN01045732.1:11123-21614 GCA_900618425.1 Echinostoma caproni
ACCGTTTGTATGACCGTGACCAATACCATATGTACGACACAGCCATTTTACCAGCCGCCCCTAATGACCATAGCTGATACGTATGTGTGGTAACCAGTATGCGCAACATACTGTCACAGATCTCTAATGTGAAGTTACTGTTTATCCCTTATTCTGTAATGACCTCCCCGTGATAACTTTTTGATGTAACTTGTGATATATACTAGCTTGTAGATGACTCACCGCAAACGGAATTGTTCACCACTGCGAGTTGTTCTCGTCCGGAAAAAGAGCAAAACTCACTTTGAATAAATATATTGGTCATTTGGACAAAAAAATTTCCCGGGAAATATGTCATCCCCTTTGCTATCTATCTCGCTCGTGAGCTGTCTGCGTGTTCGGTAATCCGCTGGGAAGTCGTTCACTGACTTATTTATATTCCTCACACGAATGCTATCACAGTATGGCCATTTGTACTTTCAGACGCTTTTCTTGAGTTGTAAATAGAGATTGATTTTTATTTGGAACGAGAGGTGGTGAAGTAATTCTGGTGCTAAAGGATTTAAGTAAAATAACATGCTGCACAGAACAGCACATTCACTCCTCTTCAGTTATATCGACATATACTGTTTAACACCGATACATCACCCAGCCAGGAGTTAACCACTGGCTCACACTTACTCACTCACTCACTCACTCACTCACGAACACACATAAACACACGTGAAATTGTGTTGATCTGGTGAAGATGTGATGATATCCGAGTTCCGTCGAACAGGGCATGCCAGGACGAAAGTCATTGTTGTGCACCAATCGTGTTGTTGAACTCCGCTCGTTTTCTTACTCGTTACGCAAACTGTTAGCGTATATTTTGTGAGTATATATATGTATGTATATACATAGCACATGTGGTTGATAATACGAGTCAGAAAACAAAACTAAGGTGAGGTGAGAAAAGAAACAGTCCCGTGACCCGCGATCATCGATCGAAGAGTAAAACGAGCGCGCGCGCTTAGAATTCGGATAAACACGAACAGTGAGTGAGTGCATGCACGCCCACACACGAGACAATGAAATTCGAAAAGAAAGAAAGAAAGACAGGTGGTTTGTCACATCTTTGGTCAATATTCAAACACATGTGCATGGATATGCATGAGATGAAATGCACTTGTGAATAATGAGTGAGTGTAAATGTTCACTTTCTGTTCAACTCACTGGTATTGGACAGTTCTACAGCGGGGCATTCCGTTAAACGGGCAACAGGAAGTGCGGCTAATCAACCTCAAGGTGGGTGAAAATTGGACAGTGTGAATCTGATTTACTTCAGCAATGAACTCTGTTGTGCGTTACATTTTAAATAGATGGCCTTTTTTATATTTCTGTTCAGATGAGTGAATAATTCCGACAGATTCATTAGAACAACAGAGATGTGGTGAACAAGTTTGGTTTCAGTGTTTCATCTTTTCAACACTTACCGGTGATAATCCTTTGCACATAATGGAGGTTTGTTTATTCTAATTGCTATCGCCTCTGCGGTAGATAACAATCAGGCTTTCACATCCTTAGACCGAATCCGATTGGACGGAACGATTCTCGCACATCCATGGTGTGATTCGTCTTGGTCAGATGTATAGCAAACACACTCGGACCTGCCTTTATCGGTCCCCGACTGAGCCAAGCTAGGTGGTGTTCTCTCGTTCGATCGGCCAGGTGTCTGGTGGTGCGACCAACGCAACTGGCACCACAGGAGCAAGTAAACTGGTAAACACAAAAAGAGATCATTTCCACCGGTAGACTGTCCTTCATCCATGATTTATCAGTAATTTGTGTGCAAGCTGATATTGCTATTGAAAAAAATAATTGGAAAACGATGATGAATGAAAGAAAAACGGAATGTTTTTCTAAGAAAAGACAACTAATTGGCTTTTATGGAAAATGATACCGGAGCAAACTTGTAATGGACATTTCGGTCAGCCCCAGTGCGAGTCTGTGTTCAGTTGAAACGTATGAGGGACTGGGAATTCCGATCCCGGATGCATCGATGCATACACACACTCATACACACACACACACACACACACACACACACACACTGTACACACTGTACACACTCGTGATGCGTTCTAACACGATATAGAAATTTTACCTTAATTTTTTTCCCGGAGTAAGATTTTGGTTGGATGGATCTAGGGCAGTGCGTGAGTGCGGAGAATAGTCAGTCCCCGTCAACACGGAGTCTCGTGCACAGTGACGAAACTGTGTATACCTCATAATTCTCAAAAAAAAAAACAAAAAACAAACAAATGTTGAACTCTTGCCTACAAACCGGGTCAGTGAAATAAATTCACAATGAGCCAAAACTCGGGCAACGTGTGCACGGATTTTCTGTTCCCTTTTTGTTGCAGTCCTACTACGAAGTTATCAGGCATCAGGCCATGATCCGGTGTGAAGTCCAGTCCGTTTGATCAGGTTGACTAGGGAGAACTGAAACACGCGGCGCGAGCGTAAACTAAGCGACTGATAGCAAGCTCGGACAGTTTGAATTAGTTAGTGTTCCGGATCAGCAACCAGTCCTATCGGGACTGAATTCCAGCATTTTATTTTCCCACTACTGATCATCTTGAACCAGCACACGGCTCTGAACGATCGAATTGACTGTTTCCTTTAACACATGGATGTATATGTATTTACTATTGTGTATCTTATTGATTAGAGTATTATAAGGTCAGGTGGAGGCTACGGTGGTGGTTGAAAATCTCAATCCTCCGTTCGAGTCTGAAATTTGTGCGCAAGTCTACTGCCTGGTTACCAAAAACGAAGAGTTGCTATCTAACAACTGAAGAGGATGATTGATCAGGTTCTGACCAAAATCAGAAGTTTTGATTCAGTTTAATGAATATAAAAACACGACATGTGACTTACTATTGTGTGAATTTCATTAACTTTATCTTGTTTGCAACTACCCTAGACGCAGAACAGTGTTCATCCGGTTACTCACCCAGATAAGGGTATCGTAACGGATGCCATTTGAGTGATCAGTGGTATGCGAATAGATTGAAGTCCAAGGGTTTTTTCTTAACCTATCTCATAATGGGGACCCAGTAACACAACATGTGGCCGAATCCCATCGAAGTTAGCACATTCATATTATTTTTTAAAAATTTTTAAATTTGTCTCTGTGCCGTTCTCGTATACCTGATTTGCGTATCGACACTTAATACTCTGACTGTTCTCTCGAGTTATGTTCTCTCTCCGCGTTGTTGTTGGAGCCTGAGCAAGAGGCGCTCGTACGTTCGGACAATACACAACAAGGACCATCTTTCAAAAAGAAGGTACTACATTCCCAGAGAATGCTATAATATGTGTTAGAAAATCCGGTTGCGCTTCCCATGCTCACTTCAGCTCTTAGTCCAGATTGATAAACTAATTCAACTAAACAAAAAGTGCTTTACTTTGCCACAACGAGAACTCCGTGTTTACCGATTACCCATTAATTCAGCAACTATGGTCCCAAGGGAATGACTGATTTTGCCATTAGGCAACGTACGAATTACGTGATCTCTCTTGAGGCTTAATACTTTAACATAGTTTACCGATTATATGCAATACATTAATCATTCAATTCTACTGAAAAGTATTTGTTTGAGTAGCTGTCCAGAAATATACGATATAAATTCGGTTTAACTTACTATTTGCGTTTTCGTATTCGTGTTCCTTCGAGACATTCCAGCACGAAATAGGATTGTTCTACTCCCTTTCATCGACAGTCAACAGTGGAGTTTGATCAATGAGCTAGCATCGAACGATAGAGCTAACTCACAGACGCACATAAATTCTGCCGGGACAATTCAGTAATCGCTCGACATGCAGTGACAAATTTATATTGACTCGGTTAGCAGGATGAAAACACTTTGATGGTTGATCGTAAACGCGGTCAAACGCTTCCGGTTCAAAGCCTACTGTACACAAGTCATTTGGAATTTCATTCATCCAAATGCAATTAGTTTTAATGTGGTTATTTAAATTTGCTTTGGTAGAACTAAAGATATATGAATTATAATTTGGTGAGAATTTCCACTCACGACGTAAATGGTGCCACTCCTTGTTTGTTCCCTCCCTTTCGAAACCATTAGAGATTACGTTGAATCCACGGACCGCAGTAGAGATACACACGGCCGCTGTTCAGCTACAAGTGAACTACTTGAGTCAAGTGAGCATGGACTATATACGTGGATGCATCAATACAGACACCTGTGTGAGTATCCTGAAGCATGCCGTGGCGAACAATTGTACCACTTTACGACAGGAATGCATTCAGTGTTGTGCTACTCATTATGAGTAAGTAGTACGTTTACAACTTAATTTTTTCTAGTCCGTCATCGTTTCGCACGAATAGAGAGAGAGAGCTGGCTTCTTTTCAGCCCTTTCGAACGATTTTTTTCTTTCCTTTTTCATTTTAATGTCATATTTGGAGGAAATTTTTCAGAAAACTGTTTCGTTGATCGATTTATTTTGTTTCTGTTGCTCGTCTCAGTGGGTGCGAAATATACGTTCTCTGTGTGGAGGAGGGAGCGAAGTTGGGGAACTGTAGATATCTGTCGCCTCATGTTAACTTATATCAGATAGTTTATCGCACTGTGATATCCTAAAGTTTAGTCAGGCAAGACAATATTCATATTATATATATATATATATATATATATATATACATCACCCACAATATTCACGATAGATTCTTAAGCTCTTCGTGGCCGGCGGGGCATTTGAATTTCGGCCGTGCTATCCGTTTTTCATCATCGGATTATTCAACGCATAACCATAATTGTGTCTGAGTTTTTTTGCATCATTCGCATGAACTTTTACTTGGTTGCCAAGGCGATTGTTGTGCTTCTACAGTAATGACAAATTTAATCAAATACACCCCGGATTTCATGCATTCCATCAAATGGACCAAATATGCAGCGACAACCTCTTTTGGGAAGACTATAAGGAATAAAAGCAAACGGACGTTCCGGGAGCTTTCGAAAAATCCGAGGAAGCATCGAGCCGGTTGGGAAGTTGCTCGTCGGAAACAAACTATTTCCCTCGGTTGTGTCCCCAGCATTCTCAATTCTAACGTCCGACCTCTTACCGGAAATATAGCCGGTCTCACCAGCTTAATCTAGCAACGGGAATATGCCCAAATAGGTGTGATCATGCTACAAGAAAGTTGGCTCCACAATGAAATTGAGGATGAAATCATACACCTGGATGGATTCACTAGCTATCGTGTCAATTGTTCTGTTTCTTATTCCCGACGGGGAGTTGTCGTCATCATGTTTGTCAAAAATCAGTGGTGTCATCATCAGTGGTGTCAGTGGTGTGATCAAAATGTGTTTTATTATTCCATACGTTATATAAACGCATCAGCAATTCCATGTAAGCCCAAAAATTTTAGCTTTTCTCGGTCACTTATTCTTGTAAATGTGTATATGGCCCCCTCTTGCTCATTTCATGTTCTTAATGATTTTTATGATTCTCTTCTAACTACACTGATTGAATATGTAGAAACTTCAGTCTGTATCATTTTTGGTGACTTCAATGATTCCGATACCTGTTTCTTAATCACCTTAGGTCTTCAAAACATTGCTACTTTTCCCACCAGGCTTGACGCACATCCGGATTCCGGTTTTATTAACCTTCCCAATTTACTCCTTGTAGAACGCCAACCCCCACTGGGAATGTCTGATTATTTTATATTGAATTTTTCCCCTATCATCATTAGCAGAACGAACCATCGTCTATTTACTGGAAGTCGTGACCACATGCTTCAAGTAAGACAGCGTTCTCCAGAAAACCTCACGATGCTAAGGAAAATGATCAGACGCTTCGACCTTAGTTTGTTTTCTGATCCCAACCCTTCCGTTTTCTGTGATCAATTAACAAGCTACTTAAACTTTTGTTGTGCCTGAGAGACTTAGAGACAATTTATATTCGTCCCGGTCAATTCTCGTCCTCACACCTCAAACAACTCCGTCGTAAAAACGAGCGTGCCTTCAAAATGCATAAGAGCGAAGAGGTGCGCTCCCTTTATAAATCCATCCGAGCTGAACTTCGAAGGTTAAACTCTTTATACGCCCGTGCACCGCTTGACAAAAAAGGGAGTCGTGAGACCTGGCAAGCCCTCATGCGAATTTCTGGCATCAACTCCTCACACCGCTCACTTGCTGCGGTGGGCATAGATGGGCTGAATCAGTTTCACCAACGGCAGAACCGCTCTCATTGCTCTAACTAATAGATATGAAATAAACACCACTGATCCCGTCTCCAGCGTTGCACCTGTCAATATTTATCAATAGTTGGCTCAATTAAATCCTCGCATGTCCTGCGGCCCCGGCGGAGTCTCACCCGTTGTCCTGAAAGAATGTGCTGCCTTCCTTACCCCTGTACTGAGTGAACTTTTCAATAATTGTATGTCGCAGCAACGTATACCCGACTGCTGGAGAGTACCCTCTAACACCGCTGTACCGAAGAAAGGATCCTCAAAATTCCGTCCCACTGCCTGCACCTCAGTTATCTTGAAGGTGTTTGAGAGGCTCCTCCTTAAGATCCTGTTCACACAATTCAATGTTGGTGACCCGAACCAGTTTGCATACACCCGTTCCCGTGGTACCCTGGATGCCCTTGCTTATCTATCCCACTTTGTTTTATTTAACCTGGATAAGAAAAGCAATGCTGTACGCATGTTATCTTGACTACAGCGATGCTTTCACCACAATTGATCGACAAAATTTGGTCAAATACCCTCTCTTCGGGCGGAGTTCAACCTTCTATGTTTGAACTCTTGGCCAATTATTTCTCCAACCGTCAGCAGTTCACAGGCTACAAAGATCGTACATGTTCACTGCTGCCCTCCTCAAAAGGCTCTATTTTATCCCCTTTTCTATTTTCTGCTTACATTTCCTTTACACCTGTAAGCAATTCTTCTCTTCTCGTCAAGTATGCAGACGATATAATATTCGTACTGCCCTACCCGAACTCACCATTTCAAACGACTCTACAAGAAGATGTGTGTGAAATAGTTGAGTGGTCTCAACAAAGAAACCTCGGCACGAACCCCCCCAAAATGTAATGACGTAATTTTTTCTTTTTTGAAAGGGCAAAAGTATGATGAATTATCAAACGGCAGCCCACTTTTATCCATCCTCAGCGACCAAATGAAACGACAATTGTCCGTCAAATAGCTGGGCGTTATTTTGAGTCGTAACCTCACCTGGTCCGACCACGTCAATGACGTTTTTCTGAAGGGCAGGAGGCTCACGTTTTATGTTTTACGTCTTAAATCACTTTCTATTCCAAACCATCTCATAAGGTGTTTTGTTTTTACGTGCGTTTTGCCTCACTGGCTTTATGGGTCTCCTGTTATCTTCTCCGGTCTTTTGAACAAGGACCTAAAGCTCATTTCCCGATCTTAAATTTCTGTCAGTTTTTAGTCTCGTATCACGAGAGCATCTGGTACATTACGTGGTGACACCAAGTCTTGTAAAACATTCTCCAACAAGATTTTATCTGATATTTTCCATCCTCTTTATTCTGCCCTTAGTCAGTGCCTTCCTCACACATCCACCCGTTCCACTCACAAACTTTTAAAGACGCGCACTGAAGTTTGTATGCGGCCTACTGTCCCTTGTCTCGCCAGATTTCGTTGCAGGAAATTTACGCCAAACGCTAAACTAAATGAATCAAAACCACCCGGGCATGCCATTGGTTTTTGACGTTGCTGTCCTTTTTCACGTCCTTTAATTGCTGTTTTATATCGTTGTTTTTTCCACTTTTTGTTGACACACTGTGGTTATGTGGTTGCTGAATATCCATCTCTCGAGGTGTATAAAGCCGTTCCTTGACTGACTTGACATTCCTTTACGTGAGTTACGGACGAGTTGGAGTGAACAGAACTTGAGTTAGCTGAATGGGGAATTGAACCATCATTATTCGCGAGCTAATAATGTAATCTTGAAGAGAGAAAGCACGAAAAAGCTAGGTTTCACGATTTATGCACCCATTTTCTTCTGTTTGCACAGTGCTGGATTCAGGATTTCGATTGCTACTGCTTTTGCCATTGAAAAGTGCCGTCGTCGAACGCACTTAGACTTGCTTTGGGGTACCTTTTAGATGAATCTAAATAAATCGTCGTTTGTCTGGTGCCCATTATCGGTGACATGGGCCACACTCCAACCAGTTATTGCTTCCTTACAACACGTGATAAGCGAAATCGGTACGTGTCCTTCGATCGTTTGTGAAAATTGTCTCATCGTTCTCAAGACTAGAGGTATCATTGAGTTTCGTTTGAATTGATTGAGACGAAACTTTGGAAATCGATGTAATAACCGTTCCTTGTTGGCTCCGCCAAACCTACGTGACGAACTGTACCAAGACTTCAATCATGTCCTGATGACGCAACATGGCTTTACACGTCGCAAGTGAAAACGGTCATCGGAAACTTCCGGGATTGACCTTGGTGTCCCTTCACCCTTTCTTCATGTGTCCCTATTGAACTTGCAGAAATTGTTTTTCTTTCTCATTTAACCTAATTGAATCAATAAACTTTATTTCTACTTTACATGCACGAACATAACTGTAAATGTCTGAAAACGAAGTTAAGAAAACAATCTTTTCCGCTTTACTGTGAATTTGACGTGCATTCTGTATGTGCAAAGCAGGTGTCTAAATGTAACTCCATACTTACGGATATCCAATCGTCTACGCGCATTATGGCTATCCGATATGTATGTACAATGAATTCAAGCTTTTTAGCGTCTCACACTCGTTTCTCAAGTTATTTTCCAGCATAGTGTTCAGCCTGTAGCGTTTCCCACTCACGTTACCATCAGGCACCCCATTAGCACCAATTTTCGTGAATAAAAACCTACTACTCGTGAGTAGTATAAATGTATTTCGCACTAAACAAAAGGTAAACCAAAAATATTCTTCCTATTGTATGATAGTGGTAAATTACGTTTATCATGGATATGATTGAACAATGTGTTGTATGTAGGTGTTGATATAGTTATTAAACATCTGTATTGAAAAATGGAAATACATGCGTAACTGTCACTTATCCAGGTGGCCAGCATATCCCTTAGAGTTTTTCAAGCGTCTTTTGATACGACTTCAAAAAGCCTCTACATTATTGGTGTGGACTTCGGTTATATGCTTAACAAAAACTGTCAGTGTGGTTTAAGCACATATGTGTATATTCCCTTGAAAACAAGGATCGATATCCTGTTCACTGGTCCGTGTAAATAGTAGATCCAACCCTCAATTATGGGTATTAACACTTATGCATATATTCAATACAAGCCTCTCTTTGAATTTCATGGAGCATTCATCTTGGAACCGTCCGACATAGTTCAAGGTCAGAAATTAAAAAGAAAATTGTGCAAAGTGTACTTCCTCATTTCATAAAACAATACATACAAAATATCATAAAATTTATTAAAATAATTAGAATGAACCAAGAATTAGCAAACCACCAGAGGGGTATAGTAACGTGCACCATTTCTATGATTCGAGAGGACTGATATCTTCCCACTATCTCATTGGTTTGATCGATGCTAGGTTTTCTGAAGTTAGGAAGCCTTTTTTTGACAAACAAAGCTGAGAGAAACTGTTCATAGATGTCAAAACGATCAGCTTTAAGCTATCCAGTTTTGTCTAGAATGGATAGTACCAAGTATATGACATGACATGAAAACTATTGAACATGAGGTTTTATAAACCTATATTTTGAGCCAGAGTAGACTACCAATCGGTGTATAAAAGCGTTTGTGACATTCAGGAATCCTCCTTTCTCCTTATTGTCGTCAGACAGATAATGGACAAACCAGAATTCGTCCAGATCCCACCCACAGAATTCATGGAGATTGTTTCCCTTCCAAGTCTGGCAGTGCACGATGAACACAAGCTATTCGACTCCATCAAACGCTGGCTAGCCGAAGCCCCCAAGGATCGGGACAGTTACGCGACCAAACTGAGCGAGTGTGTGCGGTTTCAATTGTTTGAAGTTGGACAGTTGCTGGATATGTTGCAAGATCCGGAAAACACACAGTTTCACGCACAAATGCGTAAAGCACTGATTGATTTCGGAGCTTTGGCCGGCCCGATTGCTCGACAGAAGTGGGAGCGTAAATCGCCTGAGGTCAGTACGGTTCGCGTGTACCAAGGTTTGACAGACACCGTCTACCAGTTGTGAACGTCTGGTTTTGTTGGTGTGGCTATTGTTGTTGTTTGTCTCAAAGAAGGCCATCATCATTATCAGGTATTTTGTTACAATGCGACCGTCCGTCACATATTCGGCTGTATTTAGAACATGTTCTAGTCAAAGCAGGTAACCTATTAGGAGGCCTATTAGGTGGCCAAGTGGTTAGACCACCACCAACTTGTGTCCTGGGGGTCCCGGATTCGAATCGCTCCACTACCGCATGTCTTCCTTGTTTCTACATTTTCCCAGACAGAATCTATACGGCCGCGGCC
>UZAN01045735.1:6130-31489 GCA_900618425.1 Echinostoma caproni
GCTGGGGGCACATGAGTGTGTGTAGGGTGTAGGTGTAGAAATGGCAGACTGGATGGAGATAAAATTCGAAGGATTCATCATTATTGCTGGCGTTGTTAGCTATTGTACTACTCGGTTACCCAGTCCAGAGTAGGCCTTATTCGAGGGTGTTTTCTAGCCTTCGCGCAACCAAGCGCGGACTGCAAGGCAGCAGCGATATTCCAGATGAGCCGGTGACCAGTAGTTTGTTGATTCGCCTCTTCTGGAAAACCTTGTCGAGTAATGGATCTCGACAAGGAGCAATTATCATATCTTCACTTAGTAGCACAATGTCCTCTGCATACTCTAGATAACAGTCTGCCACCTGGGAGTAAATCGATACCGCTATCCTCGCACGAAGATAAGGCTAGTTTAACAATGTGAGTCACTGTCGTTTCTTGTGCGAGCAGTTGGTGCTTAACAGAAGCAGTAGCTTTTCTGATTCCTTTAGGGATCCCACTTAATTATTGAAGTCTCCAGCGATTACCACGATGTCCGTTGAACGAGCACTTTGGAGTAGTTGAGAGAGGTCCTTGTGGAATTCATCCTTCACTTCAGGCATACTGCAATCAATTGGTGCATAGTTGGATACGACGAACAAACATCGACGCTTCGTTCTGTAGCTGTTGATTCGTACTGAACCATCCAGACGTACAGCGCAAAGTCGGCTTCCAATCGGCCGAGAAGTGAACGCTCGGCCTCAATACTTAGCGCAATCCCGACACCAGCAACACCGCGAGCTTCGGATGACGAATCACCTGACACACGGAGAGTGAAGCGTGAGTATGAGGTTGGATCTGAAGAATGCAAGATGATTGAAGTAGGGTCTCATATGCGTGTTTCGGAGACACAGTATACATCTAAACAGAAGTTTTCAAGGGTTCCATCTAAGGCAGGTGGTTGACCGATCTGATAGAGTATGCGGATATTGAGTGCAGCTAAGTAAAAAGGGGATTTTGGTTCCGAAAGTCTGGTAACCTCTGAGTGGTTGCCCTTATTAGTTGAACGCTGAGTGATATCCGATGGGTCTCGTAAACACGAGGCACCTGGGATTATTTGGGATTGAGAAGAAGAACTAGACAGATAGATCGGTTTCCAAATGGGTCCCCAAAACTTTAGGGCACGGTATACTTCGCGGTAGCCCACACCGACGAAGGAGTTTTTCTTTGGAAACCCTAACCGGAGCCTTTGACTCAAAGGTCTGACCCGCAAGGCAGCGGGAATTTGTGGACCATAGCTCACCGATCTGGGATACTGGTATTGAGTGAATTGGACTTTGTGATGGGCGGGTGTCTGACCATAAAAGTTGGCATTTTTCACAAGCCAGCACCTGGTTTGCCACATTAGCCTGCATATTTGGCCGATAAGCCTGTTGTAGAAGCAAATCTTAAGTTTGCGCGCAGCCGGTGTGTGCCAGTTCATGACTTTCTTTAATCAGGATTTGGTGCAGCTGTTTCGGAATGACGACAGCAGGGCAAATTCTTCCCGGCTGTCGTTTTATCAAGACACCAGCGGCATTCAAATAAAGTTGCTTCCGTACGGATTTCTATGAATTCATGTGTGTTATGCTGCGCATTTCGGAATTGTTGGCCTTGTGTGATTGTTTTAATCACCTTGCGGAGTCGTCGGTCCTTGCGCTGTTCCTTCACCAATTTGTGCGGGTCTTGCTCCAATGTCAGTATACTGACATTGAAGGAATCTGTTTCTTCCTGATGAAAAAAAATATGCGCCATACAACTTTTGGTACCAGTTTTTATAAATCCAAAATACGGTGCCGGGACGAGGAAATTTATTTATTATGAACAGCGGTCATGGTATCGGTATATTTACATACATACAATAGAAATGTCTCATTTGGAGAGAGTATTCAGAATTTCCACACACACACACATATAGGATAATTAAATGGAACGGTTCAACAGTAAATGCGCAGTCTCGTAGTTACCACACTGAACGCAGGAATTTAATCAGACAGGTCTTGTTCATTGTTGACAGTTGAAAAAAACCGCCAACCACATATTTTGCGTACTACTCACACATGCGAGTAGTACCTCACAGAACTCTCACTGACGAAGTGAACTCTATATACATCGAAAAATAACGTTCTTTTTCTGAAAAGTTGGAGTAATCTGTGTCCGATCCAGAATTTTGGTTAGTATATTGCTCGATTTTTGAAGATTTGACCAGCAGTTGGATTTGTGACGAATATGTGGTGTGCGGTTATTTTCCTCGTACCATTTATCGGGTTTACTTTGATACACACACCTTTTGTCACTCATCTTCTGAAAGATGTTCATTGGAATTTCTTGTATTCGTATTCTACATCAACTTCGTCATTATCCCCCTTCCTGAAAATTGTATCATTGCATATTCAATAAAAGGAAGTACAATAAAAATATTAGGATTAAACACTAAAGATTAGGGAGTAACTTCGCTGATGCAGGGTCGCCGACACGGCTTCCAAAATGATGCTTGTACTCTGCTTCCAGCAGTTTAACAATTGCTCTCGGTTTCCGTTTCATCGGCATTCCTAACTTGCTCAGCAGTCTGTTGTGGAGTCTGGCAAAATTTCGCTGGTCCGTCATGTTCCCAATGGGGAAGTTTTATTTTCTGCGCTTTCAAGTGGCGGCACGTATTCACCAACTGTGTTCACTGTCGTATCCAAGGACTGAAGTTCCGCAATATGAACAGCAACACACGTGTCAAATAGACATGATCCCACATCCCCATATATTTTTGGACTGAACAACCATCAGCCGTTCCAGAGTAAACTTTGTCGGAGGACAACGATTTGAACGAAATCCTGTGTTGTGGGGCAATTTTGCTGCCAGCACTCTGGCTCTTCGTGCTCAAAATTCCCCTTCTTGACAGCTCTCTGGTTGTAATCGGTTCGGATTGCCGCCTTCTCCGTTAGTTCCTTGAGGGTTGTCCTGTAGACTGGCGTCTAGGGACTTCGGTTCACAGGACAGACGTGACTTTCTTCCAAGTGAATTCCTTCAGAACATCCGCCAGCTTGAATACACTCATAGACTTCTCGGTATCAGTTATCCGTACTGTCTCCCGCAAGTCTTCCGGAGGCTCTCCGTGAAACTGTTGAGCTGTAATTCCAAAAGCGCAGCATCTTTCAACGTTGGGAGCGCTCGACTCAACAGGACACGCAGGGATATGGCATGCCACAGGGGTCCCCGCCAACTTCGAGCTGCGCCGTCCTGAAACTCCACAATGCCTCCTGGCGGTTGGACGGGGTGTCAGAACCCGCGATCAGGGCGTCCTTCGCGGCGGTCCACTACATCCTCTCCGAGCCTCTTCGCACCCGGTCCTTGAGAAGCGCTCGGGGGGCCGTCAACCTACCCCGGTCCGACCATATTCTCGCCAGCTCCGCGACGTCCTCGAACACCTCCAGGAAACTCCTCGAAAGCTGCAAGCCATGGAACCTTAATCCTGGTGACGGTACTATTTGTAATTCCGGAAAAACGGTGCTGGCTCGAGGAGAATGGTTTACTACAAATCACAGTTAGAATATGGATAATTTGGCGTACATATAACAAGATATATCATTTTGAACATGTCATCACAATTCCCGGAAGCACACAGGATAATGAATGGAACAGACCGTAGTTGTCATTTCGAACTCAGCAATTCGCTCTTAGGGGTCTTGTTCATTGTTGACCTTAATCGCAAATATGAGTAGTACCTCACAATAGTAGTAGTAATGGTGGTAGTAGTCGTAGTTGTTGCATTTGGATTCCTGCAGTGTTATCTTTGGAGCTAGAACTACAAAATGGATTTCACTTCCGATTGGCTGTTTTATCGATCGATTTACCGGTAGCACTGAGAAAGAAACTGCTCAATTCAAAACTCTATTAAAACTGGAATCGGAATTGAACGAAAACTCAAATAACGGTTACTTTTATTCCAATTGAGAAGACCAATTAGCGTCATGCTTTGCCCTCGGTAAGGCCTCAGTGAAAGGATTACTTCTTCAAAATGGTGGTTGGAGGTCCCTCTAGAGAGTAACCGAGAGATTCTGATGGTTTTCACATACCGTGACCGATTGCTTACGCACTGTTTGCCTCTCAGAAATGAAGCTTACAAAAATTATAATTTAAAGCTGTAATGTGCGGTTGACTATACGGGAAAAGAACTTCCAGTCAACCAGAATTCAAGTTAACTACCGTGTGTCACTGTCAATCCTAATTAACAAAGGTTTTCAGCAGCTAGTTTCTTTGAATTGCTACACGGAGTATGCATGAATAGAATTGATCAAGCAGTGAAGGTCAACGACGTATCGCCTCGGAATTCGAGAGGTCGAATCACATCACCGCCACTTAAATTCCGCGCATCGTTATACCCCATGAAAGCCCTTTGGTTATCCACTCCATATTCATGAAGATTGTCTTAACTTTCATAGGTTCGATAAAAAGAAGTGAACGAACAAATGACCAACGTCTTTTATATCTTCTACGGTTAGGGTGACCAAACTGTTGTTTAATCTGTTTCAAATTGCCTTGGTAATATGAGTTAGTGAGAGGTCCGTTTCCATATTAAACAGGTTGATGAACATTGCGTGCTTATTCTATAAGTACCCAACGGATATAAAAATATATTCTGAAACAGTTGGTGCTAATTCACGCTGTTCTGATTGTTCAGGAGCCAGCCCAATGCAGGAAAGTCAAATGGTGTTATTTAACTCACGAGCTTGGTTCGCGGTATGCGAACTTTTCTCTATTCGGATCGAAGAAACCATTGAAATTTCTCCCCAAATCACTGTGGTGGACGTGTAACACCGGACGAAATTCTCTCGCTGTACCCAAGCAAAGTTAGGCTAAATCGGACATCAGCTGAATAGTGATGTCTAGGGTACCTCAGACAATTGAATACAGTATATATAAATATACATACACATTCAACTGTTAAAAATAAACAATCACGGCGGTATATACCAGGGGATTCAAATACATCAAAAAATAAATCAGACATAGTCAAATTTCCCTAATGGAAACGGCAATCACGAAGATGGTTACATGTTCAGGCTCATCTGAACCGAATCAAGCGCTGACACCGGATCAGTCTCAGATAAGATAAAATGGAAAATCAGGTATCTTCAATGCGCAGACACAGGAAATGAACTGCTAAAGTGGATAACAAACCTGAGACATGATTCAGTTGTTTTTTGCTCGCATCTCCCATTTGTGTTGTATGGTTCGCGATCACTGGGTTAGTGTGCTTGAGATCAAATGTTGTATCCGACCAGGAAGTCATATGACGTTTTTGTGATCCGGGTTCGCTGGGCTTTTCCAAGGAATTGATGCATCGAATATTCCATTCGTTCGTTGGAAATTGTGTGCCGTCTCGAACGCGAGCAGCCTGTGCAGTTTGTTGACTGTGCGGAGTAATGGAAAGAGAAAACGAGGTTTGAGATTCAAGGACGTTTTATTGCAACACATCACTCTTCTTTATCGCTATTGATTCAAAGTAGTTAAACATATCCACTATTTACTTATCTAATCATTCCGATGATATCTTACTTCTCAGCGCATGGAGCCAATAATGGAACATTATTGCACCGTGATTTTCTTGGCACAGTCTGTCTTCAGACAATTGTGAAATGTAATATAATATATGGTGCACATGTTCACATCGGAGGATAGTCAGTCGTATCGTGGCATTGCGTTTCATATATCCGAGCCACCTATCAATTCCTGTTTCTACTACCTTACATTTTGGAGACCTACGGGTGGGACACGATACTAACCGTCGGGTGATATATTCTGTACTGTATGAGCAGAATCGAGTACAGTACTTTATTGTTGTGCGGTCAGCTACCGACACAGAGTGATCGGGATATGCGGATATCAATTGCCTGTTGAAGCTTATTGGAGATCAGAACGGTGAGGAATTAGATCCGTGCTTACTTCTAGCGTATGGGACCGTAGACAATTTTGAAACCCAACACTTCACGCCTAATTTTCCGATGCTAAGCCACGTTTTCAGTCAACTACCATAGCAGCAGTGCCAGTCTGGACCTGGTGATGGAACAACGCATTACTTCAAGATTTAATTGTTAAAGAAACAAGGCTGAATCATCGTAGTCATCTTGGTTTTCGAAGTTACAGCTACCACTCGAAGTCACACTAGCGTCTTCTCAAGTAGTTACTGGCCCATTTGTCAAACTAATTGACCTGATAGGTCCTCCGTGGGCCTTTGTGATCGAAAATCTCTGCCTGTTTGACAGCTTCCATGCATATTGATTAATTTTCCTAACAATATATCATTATTGAGCCAGTCGTTGCCTAGTAAAGGTTGTGACCTATAGTTGACCGGAGTGTTTATCGTACCTGCCTGTAGCTGGATTGATAGATAAATAATAATAAATAAATGTCTTTTTACTTCCTTTTTTATTTATTGAATGTACAAATATACAGTCAACATTCAGGAAGGGGGGCTGCGGCCATACAAAGTCTGCCTGGGAAGACGGGCGGCGGTGGAGCGGTACGAACCCGGGACTTCCAGGTCACAAGCTGGTGACTTAACCACTTGGCCACCACCGCCTTCTTAGCCCCACGAATACAGAGGCTAGGCAAACAATGGATTTGGGCCTATCGATCCAACGATTCTTACCATGCACTAATATACAGGGCAGAGAACCGTTAAGGTTGCTTGCACCATGCCCAGGCACAAGCTCCGTTTTCCTCGGCGAATCACATATCAGCGTTGATCTGTCCGCGTTGATCGATTCTTTGACGGCTTACCTGTGCTGCTTAGGCGCAATCCGATTTCATGTAGCGCCTTTGTCTGTTGTTGGTCTGCCCATCTGCTTACGTGTTGACTCCCTGCTTGCTTACCAGCCTGCAGACCGGCTGCATGTATATGCACTGAACTGCTCATCCATGCATAGCTAATCATTCACTTCTATGGGACACAACAGCAAGCACTAAGTTTAATCTGAATACTAACTTTGTTGTGAACCCAGAGTGTATGGCAAATAAAGCTCTTCTAGCATTGCTTGTATGCAGCCCAACCTCATTTATTGTCTGATTAGTTGAAATAATTATGCAATTCAGAGTTTATTAACCTAAACTTGCTTCAGTTATTGGCCATTGATGTGCATTAGGTGTGTGGGGAGAGTTTATATGAGTATATCTAACAGATAATAATTTTAGCCCGTAACATTATTCCGTCCGTTCACCTACAGTTACCACCATCAAATATTTTCAACGGATGCGCCGCAACATAAAACAGTGATGCGTTTTACAATCGGAGGAGTAATAATAAATGAAAAAGTAGTTGTGCGAGGTGTGGTGATTATAGAAGGGGAACACATAGAATAAGCCCCGTTTTCATGAAAGAGAGAGAAAGAATTTATGTAACATGAAATGAAACGCGCACTCCTATCTACCCAAAGATAGTATCTGCGCCTTTATCCATCAATCAGTCCCACCTTCAGAATCCCAAATCCTAGCTTATCCAATCGCTAGTTTCTGCTGATGTGGTTGAAGCTCCAACGTCCTTTTTTCACTCATTTCTTTTGTGTTCTATATCGTTCCCCCAATAGTGGCGCCTCCTCCATCTTTGTTTTTTTATCTTCGAATATTAAACACTCGTTTGCTACCGATCCCAAGTACCATGTTACCATCTTGAGAGATTTGAACGTTCATAGTCAGGAGGGGTTGACACATTCATCTGTTACTTCTTCTTTAGGTCGTGAGGTCGCACATTTCGCGTTCATCAACAACCTGAGCCTACATTCGTCCCTGATCGAGCTGCCAACCGTGCCCACACCCTCGATCTATTTCTCATTTCTGTGCTTTCTCTCCTCTCAATATCTGTAATCTTCTTCCAACTGTGTCATCGGATCGCTGTATAGTTTCCTGCTCCACCAGGTTTACTAGCCTCGATGCGAACCCACTCTGAGGCATGCAGTTTGGTGCTACAACTCAGTCAACTGGGACTGATTTTCTAGCTTTTTATCCTTGGAATGATTGTTGTTTCACTTCAGACGTTTTCAATTTTCTTACCATCTTCACAGAGTGGTTTGACGACGCTTGTGATCGTGTTGTACGCATAAAATGCTCAGCCTTCCGCCGCTTGTACAGCTCGCCCACTTCTGATTCCTCCAACACTTCGTCCTCTCTAGGAACAGGTGTTCGACAACCATTCAGAGAACCAACGGACGTTTAGTTTCCTGTAAAGCCGAAAACTTGGTCTCATCCATTACTGGCAGCCAAACATATTAGTGCATTGACAAAGTCATTCCCTGTAGTTTCTGCCGTTCCAACTTCCTTATTATACGTTATTCCTCTGGTGATCTTGTGTGTCAACCACCTGATAAATTTGAAGTTTTAGCTGCCCAGTTTGTCACCAACTTCACCTCACCTAGTCATCCTACTAGTCCACCTTCTTCCTATTCCATTGGCAACCCTTTTCTAGCTCATATTAGCACTAGCAAAATCCGTCAAACATCGCCCTCTCTGAAAGCAACCAAACAACCCGATCCGGATGGTATTCCACCCATCGTCCTCCAAATCCGTGCTCCCGAGCTGGCTTCTATTTTACGTCACCTTTTGAGTGTTTCTACTTTTCTGACGCCTTGGAAACACGCTATGAATTTCCCATTCCCAGACCCGATAACCTTTCTAACCCCAACAATTGCCGATCGATTTCCCTCACTTATGTTCTAAAGTATTGAAAAACATCATCTCCGACCAAGTGTGCACGCTCTCGTCCTGGGCTATTTCAACCATTTTTTATTCAATGCTTCTAAAACCTGCCTTCTTTCAATTTCTCTAAAACACTATTCATTCTCCCATCCCACCTCCAATTATTTTTGATTCCTCCCAACTGCGTTTCCCAGCCTTTGTTTCTCTTCTAGGATTACTTATAATGTCTTCTGGATGCTGGTCAGCTTCTGGTTCTGCGCTAGTTCTGGGCTTTTATTCCGCATCCGACGATTCTTCATCCCAGCTCATCTTATTTTTCTATACGAAGCACAAATCCTCCCTGATCATGTGTGGGGTGGGGCTTTGCTTTATCTTTCCCGTGCTTGAGCGTGTTCAACGAAACGCTATCCGGTTGATCGATCAGTCTTCTCTAACACAATCTGCAGTCACTAGTCCAACGTCGGGCAGTTGCTTCATTGTCCCTTCTCTACGGTTACTACTTTATTTTTTCTTCTTCCGAGTATGCCTCAGAAGTGCCTTTTCCAGTAACTTTTGCCAACCCATCCCGTATACACATATCCAGTTATCCTTATCAAATTTCGATCACCAGATATCGTACTTCTCTATTCCAATCTTCTTTCTTCCGCCGAACTGTCAAGTTTTCTTTGTCTTTCGACCAACTTACAACCTCACATTCTTTAAACGCTCTCTTTAAATGATTCAATACGTTAGATGAATGTTCCCGTAATATCCCGTTTTCAATATATTCTTTGACTATGAGGATTTACCCTTTTACTGTAATTCACGTCATTCGTAATACTAAAAAGGATCAGCGTTGTAGAACGACCAGTGTACACACCACACGATCTGAATATCATGTTAGGAACTTACCGTCTTAGAGCGACTTGAGCTGCCATTACTCGTTGGCGCTCAACGACCAATAAACAAGCCGGGCAGCGACAATTTTTCCAACGGCAATTGCGTTTGTGCCCTTTGAGAGAGGACACAACTCCGTGGTTACGACAACGAGTACATTTGGGTACACGAATCGACCCTGAATCAGCTAAAGTGGTATTCACTTCACTATCCATTGCGAATTCAAATGGTTTCACTCTATTCCTGTAAATCAAATTAAATGGCAAGTTGCAACTTAAGCATAACTAACTATTTAAAAATTATCAGAAATAGTTTAAGGGACCTGTGCAAACCCAACTCGTAGCTGACTTGTTTCTATTTTGTGTGGATCAGAGTGATGAGGACTCTAGCTCGACTAAAGCACGGGATTGGTCTTTTAAGGAGCAAAAAAGGGGACCTGGAAATTAGCATTTTGTCACTTTCGCAACGTATTCCATTAATGATTATCATTACTAAGATAAATGGAAACAATGGTTTTCAATAAGCTTACAAACATTCTTTCTCATGTAAGGACGATTTGAGACTACCTAATCAGTAGTTTGGTGGTGAACAGAGTGGAACGCATGTTTTATACCAGTAAAGTTTCAGGTTCAAACGTCTCAGATGAGTAGATGAAACCACATCAATCAGGGTTGAAACAGTTGTACAATGCTTTCCACCCTTCCTCTTTGCATTTAATTTCGGTTTGTATGGGATATAACTCACTCTTTAAGTACTGCAGTCCGTAAAGATGGATCGTGTTCACCTACTGAGCTTGATTTTAATGATCTGATGGAACAATGAATAGAGGTCAGCATGGCCAATGCGCAAAGTTTCAGGCATATAATATTCACACGTTTCCAGGATCATTTTCACTTCATGCATGGGTTTCACGAAAGACAGTTAATTTTTAGTTATCCTGTAGTGTAATACTTTGTGTTACACACCATGTCATGATGTTAAGTTAAACAAATCAGCCATACGGTAGCCGGAACGTATTGGGTGTGGTGAATAATCGGTGACTTTTGACCTTAGAAAGGAACGTTAAAAACACCGGCGTGGTTAGAGAAAACTCATGATTTTACACCAACTGACGATGTAAAAGCTATCTGCCTCCAGATACCAGAATTTTTAAGGGGATTAGAGTTTAAACCCATCCGAATCAAGGTGTGATTGATGAAAGTTGAGGGCGGATACCTAACAAACTGTTCACAGAACTCAATGACCAAGGGCATAACAGTATCACTAGCCTGATCTGCAGTATACATTTGGTGAGCCATGAATTCGTGTTCCTATTCTTGAGCATCCTCCCGAAAGCATTTACCTCCTGACGGCGAATTGGATTTCATTCTATTCGGACTCACAGACAGAGGGCTTTTTTACTGTTGTTCCGCTGTAGATCTCACTTTCCGATGTTCAAACTGAGTTTGAAAAATTATTCTGAAAGGTGGGAATTAAATGAACTCTCAAGGAGTAAGGCCCACATCAGAACAAGACGGATCATGTATTTGGGAATTCGCCTAACGATAAAACTAAAACATCATACGTTCATATCACTATGAGCGCAAATGTTAGCCATCGAACATTTAACTAACAAACAAGGGTTTCAGTTACCAATACGAAGGTTTGCGGTTCAAGTCCCAGTGGGGACACAAAAACTGTAAACACTGCTGACGCATCCTTGAAACGACAACACAGCTGTTTACAGCCCTTTGTTGGCCTACATAAACATGTATTTCTTTTGTCGGATTACGCACAAGCATGATGTCGGAGGGAGTTTGGCTATCGGGTCACATGACTAGAAGACTACAAGAAACACCACTGAATCTCGTTTTGAATGCTTCTCATAAACCAGGGATCAGTAGAGATTTCTGATTTGACAGCTCACTGTGCACGGATAGCCATTATCAGTTCTGCATGTTTTCGGAAGGTCAGTGAAATCGCTTACCGGTCAATAGATACTAAAACATTCCCCTTGCGTGCTTTTATTTTACTTCAGTTGTTTGCAACAGTTACCGATATCTGCGATTACATGTTTTTCTTTCCCTTTAACCTTGTAACTGACAGGACCGCTAGGTCCACTTAATATAATCTCTGTCACATTGAAATAGCAATAACCATAAATCGTAACCATAAACTGTAAATCGTAAAATTTGGGTGGATGAAAATATCATTCGCGGTCCTTGGCGATAAAATAAATCTTGTTAGTTTGTAAAATAATGGAGTTACCGTGCTAACGGTTGCATCCTCGTTCGATGTAGGAAGAATGTACTTTCCGCAAAAAAGTAATAGCTTGTTTCTATATTCTTTAAAAACTGCGGTATTTATGAAAACCAAACATCATGTCTGATAAGCGTAGGTTACCCAATCAGTTCAATCAATGAGGTACGCTCATGATCTAGCTTTTCGATGGATGAAACCTAGACGGTCAAGCGTAGGTGAATTTACCCTCCACCCACAGGTTTCTTTGTAAGACAAAAATAACGACTATGTAAGGACTGTAGAAAGTCGAATCTGGAAGAGGATGACGAACAACAAGAGATGGCTGAAAACAGCAAGATTCCCACACCTACTGCAAAAGCGTGTACCAGAATCGTGCAGGGAACTTTCACCAGAAAGAAACGGGAGAGCAACACTCATGTGTTAATTTGGGAAGAAGTAAGTTCCTTCATTTCCAATTTAATTAGCGATAGACACCAACGATATCTTATAAATCATCAGGAATGTAGGCAGTTGAACGTCCCTTTCAAGAGCAATAACTTCTGCGAATCGCAAACTTTTAGTCGGTCCAAACAAAGTTTGCAACTCGGAAGCGAGCATCATACTCGATCCACATATATGTATTGCGAAAATATAAGAACCCCACAACTCCGGGGTAAGTGACGCTCAAACCGAGCTCATCTCTCAAATCTGTGTTCATGATTCCCGAAGTAAAACAAGAGGCTACAGATGACCTGGTTTCCGTGAGTGGTTTTCGGTTGACCTGAGTTTTCAATTAATGTGGGTAACTCCAGGCATCTACGGAATAAAAACACACGTTCACTTTCGTCATTTCGGTTCGGGATGATTAAAAAACGCAACAATTTATTTGCCAGACAATCGCTATGTTAAAAGGCGGAAAGATTGCAGAAAGTGTATCGAAAGCACGAGACAAACAGAGATCTGCGGTTTTCTATGTGGAAAAATGGTACTAAAATCCAGTGAGTGTAATCGTCTCTCTGGTGATAACCGGTCTTATTTAATAACCGAGAGAATATATGTTGAGAATCTGAAATGTTCGAGAAATCCTACGCAGAATTTATGTTGTATCAGTTATCATAACTCCAAAGCGGGCTGCCCGCATTTTGGGGTACTACTCACATTTGTAAGTAGTACGCAAAATATGCGGTAGACGGTTTCTTTCAACTGTCCCAAATGAACAAGACCTCTAAGAGCGAATTGCTGTGTTCGAAATGATAACTACGGTCTGTTCCATTCATTCATTTATTCCATTCATTCTAATTTGCTGCCGGGAGTTATGATGACATGTTCAAAATGAGATATTGAGAATAACAATGTGGCGAACAAGCCCGTTTTCAGTTATTCGTAATCATGCCGTTACATAACGGTTAATATGACTAACAATAAGAACAGTGAAGGAGGGATGATAGATTCGAGTCCTAATAGTTTAGCTCCGGCTCCAATCATGTGTGCATATGTGCTTGTGTGAAATTGGTCACAGTTCACGTGATTGCACGCGTGTTGGAGTGGATGCAGTGAGCCAGGGGAGATTAGGTGCTTGCACAAATTTCTTCTGGGCGCACAAAGGGGGGGGTTATTAATACGAATACTTACGGCTTCAGCCGTGGCTAAGATACGATGCTTCAGTGCTATTGATTGCCTACATCGAATCTTGTAAATCGGTCGGAACGCGCTTGCCACATCCACCGACTGATTTGACTCAATGAGATGCGAACACACCGCGCTTGTAATTGTCTTAGTTGTTCCAATCCTCAGCCAAACCGGTTGGTGTTCCCGAACGCGATCGGATAAGCACTTGGTAGTGCGGCCAATGTACCCAGTCCCACAGGAACAGGTGAATGAGTATACACAGAAGCAGGCTGCAGAATCTGGCACTCTGTCATTCAGCGGGAAACAATCGATTTAGATGTGAACACAGTTTTTAATTGTGTAGCGCAAAATGTTCTGCTCATTGTACTTGTGAGCTTTCTTTGAAAGAGTTCCGCTTCCGTATCTCCCTTGAACGGCAGATGCACATAGACAGACGTCTTCGCTACTCCTATTTCCTCTGGCCGTTCCTCGTGTTCTAACATTGCCCTATCGTGAATCGCTCGGGGTAGCCATTCTGGACAAAAACAGTACATAAGAACTGATGCTCACTGTCGACGGTGTCCGTCGTGCATATCTTCTTCACTCTGAACCAATAAGTGAATCATGTTTCTCTTCCTCTGAAGAGGGACAAAACTATGGAAATGAATATATTGTCCACTCCACGTTGCTTCCCTATGCACCGATAACTAGATAGAGCTATCGCTGCGGTGTCTCATGAGTACGTCTAGAAACGCTAAACTATTTTCCTTTTTTTTCAGAGTGAAGTTCACGTTCGGATGGGCATCACTGGATTTTTCAAGTAACCGATCAGTGTCCGCATTTGAATCTGTTATACATAATATATCATCAGCGTATCGTCTGTACAGATTACATTGTCTGATATGAGGCTCCAGGGGGCCGTTCGCAAGTTTTGCCATAAAGGTGTCGGCGAATAGTGGTCCTAAAGGTAATCCCATTGCAACCCTATCCTTCTGGTGATATAATTCACCATTTAATTGAAACTGTACGTTATGCGTACACAGGAATGACAATTGTTTTATCTCATCCAATGGAATTCCCACAACGATTTTGTTCTCCTGAATGATTTCACGTATGTGGTTGATAGTTCCACTAATTGACACATTTGCGAATGAAGATGTAACGTCAAATGACATCATCTGTTTGTCTCCGAGTTTGAGGTCCTTCAAAGATTCCACAAGATTAAAAGTGTCTCGTTGGTCGTATTTTCTCGAACGTCAGTGCATCGATTGTTCCTTTTTGCTTCAGATGTCGTAAGGTCGTGAAGAACGGTTTTCCTATCTGAATCATCCTATCCTTTTCAGCCGGAGTCTTTGTAAACTTAGACGGGTCATTCAATATTACCCTTGTCTTATCTATGTAATCAGACCTATTCATGATCACAATACCTAAACCTTTGTCTGGTTCTGATAACATGAATTCTCTATTAGCTTGCAACTCTTTGAGACGCTTCAAGTGTTCTAACGTTAACAGTCCCTTCGTTGATTATCTACGATCGCGATATTAGTAACATGAATTCATAAGTGTGGATTTGAGTTTCGCTAACTGCTGCGAAGAAGATGGCACCGGTCCAGATAGCTGATCGAATAAGCTCTCAAATTCGACCTCCACATCTAACTGTTTAATCTTATTGGATGGATAGCAGAATTTCGGCCCCAGAGATAGCACTTCAAGCTGGGTCTTATTCAAATTCACAGACGATAAGTTACAAACAAATCTCTTTGGATCTGAAGGGAACTCACCAGTCAGTTCCTTGGGATTGACACATTTTCGTAATTTCGTAAGTATCAGCTTGACTTGCTTGTCAGCAGTCGATTGAACGTAAGCAATAAATTCCTCTGTTTCCTCTGTAGTTAGCTCATCCAGAACACGGGAGGATTTCACAGAAGCTCGTTTTCAGTTATTCGTAATTATGCCATTACATAACGTTAACTATGACTAACAATATTATGCAATCCTAAGTAATGGCATGATTACGAAATACTGAAAACGAGCTCGTTCGCCACGTTGTTGTTGTCAGTGTTCTGTGGGACTAATGAAAATGAGATTTCTTGTTATATGTACGCCCAACTATCCACACCCTAACTCTGGTTTGTAATAAATAGTTCTCCTTGAGCCAGCACCGGTCTTGTGAAACTACAACACCCGTATATCTTTTAATCTTGAATAAATAAAGCTTCTCTTGTAGTTAAGGAACAACAGGGAATTCTTTCATATCATGGTAGCGCCGTTTGCTAGCAAACTTATTACACTCTATTACGACAAGGACTAGTTCTCGCACAGAAAAGACCTTAGTGTATATGATTTGAGATCCTAACCTAGAAAGAATTAGTTTAGTATTATCTTACATTCAAAACACGCATTGATTTCCCTCGAAAATGAACGGAGAAATTCGTTGAATACGCGTCAACTATTTATTGGATAAAGCTCAAATTTCAAAATTTAAGGGTCTAACATAGAAAATGCTCTTTTCATGACATAATTAAGACTGTAACTCCCCAGGCAAATTGCCATTCAAATTAACTGTGATTTGTGTCCATGGATCAGTGGACCTTTTGGTACATGGTATTTGCATTTATCTTGTCCTACAGAGTACCAGTATACCCTATCCCTCGAAAACCTCCCGTTCGTAGATGGTTCCGTCCCACGCTGCGACCTGGTCTACATTGGTAATCTCGCGCATCCTTTCACGGAGGACATTCTGCTACAATCTCAGGCCTAAACATAGTAGGAAACTCTCAAATGCTTCAGTGTCGCAAATTCTCTGAATATGGGCAGCTCCTTAAAAGCCCTTAAGCACCAGTACGTTATTTCATTTCAGTTCTCCTAATTATACATTTGTTTCAGTATTAATCAATCGATCAATCAATCTTTACCCAAAACACTTAACCGTAGACGAACTGTGTGAGAACCAAGGTAAAAAGTCGACATTAGAAGTACCTGCAACGTGGTCACATTCAACCGACATCCTGAACCTTGAAACGACATGCACTGAACTTGATGAATGCTGATCCGAAGAAAATAATCGAAATGAACCGAGTGTTTACTCAGTACTCTTTATCCGCCTACCAACTTTCAGCAGAAGATCAATAACCCCTCCACCAGTACGCGATGGACGTAACTACGAAATCTACTGAACGAAAATACACTAAACCCGTAAACAGTCTCGAGACCAGCAATCCCCAGTCGAAGTACCTGAACCATCCAAAAAGGTACGTACACAACTTTTCATCCGTCCAGCTAGATAAGTTGCAGTTTGAAGTTTTGTCCCTGGGTCCGAAATTTTGGGCCTTTGAACCGAAGTTTCACCAGATAGAGACAGAGATACCGTTTGAAAGCTTCATTTCAGCAATTTAACACCTAACCACGCTCATCTAGTTGAACAGTTCAAGACATCTCTCGTTCATTGCTGTCACCAGTATCAGAATAAACAAAGTCAGGCAAAAATTATTCTCTCAAAGAAGAATATCAACGCCACTAAACGTCTTATTTCAAACAAGGATACCATAATTTTTTCACCAGATAAGGGCACTGGTTGGGTATTACTCGATAAAGCAGATTATTACTCTAAACTAGAGAAAATTCTCAGCGACTCCACCAAATTTTCTGCTAGACCATGTGACAGTTATGACAAAGTAAACGGGATCTATATTAACGTCCACCGTGAAAGAATTCAAGGTAGAAGGTAATATATCACATGCCACTTCTGAAAAGCTTGTGCCCACTGCATCCTCATTGCCGTGTCTCTATGGCTTACCCAAGTTACGTAAACCAAACATCCCTATACTACCTCTAATTGATGCCATCTTCTCCATATCACGATATCTACCAATTGATCGTGGAACCCGTACGCCAAAGCTACGTAGGCAGGAAGCTCAGGCACTTTTCTCAGAGGACCAAGGAACATAAACTAGTTTGTTTAACCACGGGCACCACAAGGACCATTTGGAGTGCAATCACGGTGTACCTCGTAGACACCGAATATCAGATAAATGAAGATGCGTTCAAAATAATGTACAAGTTACCCCAAACCCCTCCGACAGCACCATCTTGCGACAGCAGAGGCAGTAACCATAAATTTATTGAAATCAACTCTATGTTCACAAAAAAACAATTCGTTAAAGCCCTACAGCTACCCTGACCCACAATCACCACAGAACGTCAATTCACCCATGACACTTCTTGTGACCTTTCGACCGAAGTATATGACCTCACCCAACCTGTTTCATCCCTCTTCCTTCCCTTCCTTTATTTGTTTCCCGATTCCCTATTCTAATACACTGATAAACTATTTGTGTTTCAACGTCTTTCCCGACCACCCCTCATCACACCCATACCGTTCAATCAACGCCTATTCATTTTGGCATTGTTTGTTGCACGTGACTTTCAGTGAATTATTTTGGTCTTCACTGTTACTTCCCGATTACATCACTTGGTATGCATGACACAGCTTCTCGTGTTTATTACGTAAATGTATCCCTCTCTCTTGTCCTGACTCACAACTTTCAACAACATTTTAATCTGTCCATCTCTCTACCGCTTTCCATTTGATCTTTATGCTTTCATCCCCTCCACAGCTCTAGCATTCACTGCCACCAGCCTTGTCACATTCGCTTGCTTCGCTTGCTTGCCTCTGTCGTCGTTATAAACTGAGCTGTAATCGAGCAGTCAGATATCTGTACCATAAATGCTGATGCGATATGTCGAAAAGAAATTATTTGATGAACACTGGTTTCAACATTGAATATGAGAATATTTTGCAAATTTACCATTTTCGTTCACACGGTAAGGGGTTTAAATATCAAGCACTTGTATTAAACTAGGGCAACATCACAATTCACAGCTGACGTCTGACCAAAAATTGGATGCTGATCTGCGACACTATTGTGGTGTAGCAAAGACATCAACCCAGTGAAGAGCACTGAAGCCGTACTGAGCCGAAGTATGGATTCACTTTAGACAATGGAAGTATGTTCCCGGTTCACAGCTTACCTAACTACGTTTTCAAATACATCGCCTGACACGGGTACCAGCGGCAAATCAGTGTCATCAAGAATTTCTTCCTGAGACCGAGGGTGGGATGTGGGATTTATATGACGCTTTCAGCTTGTTAACACGAATGGGGTGAACCTGTGCAAAGTGATGAGGTGTAACAACAATATATTCCTGATTAAAATGTCATGCAACTGAATTTCTAATCTCTCAGCTTCGGGTTCAATCTGCCCTGTTAGCAAAAAGAATCGAAAAATCCACGCAGAAGGCACAAAATGCGCCAATGTCTGCGCTGAAACCGTTGTCTGCATAGCCATAAATTTACAAAATTACGGGTTTTTTTACTGGATAGCACAAAAACGGTGCGTAAAACGCACAGAAAAGGCTCGGTCACTTAGATCACTTGCATGCAAATTCACCCTGGACCCGGGGCAGTTCGGTACTTGAATTCCCGACTCTTTTCAAGCTATTAGCTCTAGTTGGGAATTTTAGTAAATAAACAAGATATCTCTTGGAGTATACCTATGTAGATCAAAAGCTGCGACTTGGTGGTCACTTTCCGTGCGAAAAATGCTCTACTGTGTTATCCGGATGCTAACAGGTCGATAAAACTGTAGTGTCTCTTATCTTTTCGATTTACCTTAACACTGCTATGTCCGACACGGAGTTGATCGTAAAGATAATGTATACCCCTAACTACTCTCTCCTGAGAGTGTTCCTCACCGTTGATCGCACTCTTAGTGCGATCACCCTTTGAAGGAAGTCCGGTACCAAAGCAGACAATGAATAGATGACGAATTCGTCATGTGTTGAAAAGTTATTAAGCACTGGACAGCTGTTTCGAACTGGTTAGGTCTCATCAGCTGTGCGAGTTCATCGACCCCACTGGGGATCGAACCAGGAAATTTACATGTAGAACGCAAGTACACTACCAGTCCAGTGATTTCTAGCTTTTCAGCCTCATTTACACGACTAATTCATCAATTTATCGTATCAAATCCGCAGTTCCTTTCACAGACATTCACTTTACGATGAACCATAATCGAAACAAGCCAATAGGCCCATCCACATCTGATGAGTCAATAAACTCACTTTGTATTGAATTAGTGATGTTAACAGATGAATGCTGAACATTCAAAACAAATTCACGAAATTACTGAGATTGACAGAGAAGCCAGTAATGCAAAAGTGCACTGTAAAGACCAAATTCCAATCGCGACGCTAATGCATACTGTTGCCAGGGTCCCGTGACCCAACACAAAAGATCAGAACACACAAGACAACGTGCTAATCGGAAACGGGTTGACGATTTAATGAATGGTCGTGAGAATACACCAATCAAATAAACGATGGTCTCAAACTAGGTCAAGCTGGCTCACGGATAAAACGGCTGGAAGGGTATTGGTCAGTGTCTGTCATGAGCATCGATATTACGTGATTGATTGGACTATATAGGAACTGATGGGCGAATGAGTACGTAGCATGCACAATAGTGCACGATAGTGTCCGGACGTTTTCCCTACATCTTAGCTAGTGTTGACTTCTGAGAAGATACGGGCTAGCGGATGGTTTACAAAATATTCAAACATTGGTATAAATGGGACAGTGGTTAAAATAACAAAGCTGAGAGGGGTTCTCAATGGTCAATACCAAATGCTTTTAGATGATGGTGGTCAAGCGACTTAAGTCACTGCCACTGGTATGCATTAGAAACCAAAAGCTAACAATTCCAATCGTACCATCATCGCTCAACTTTATTGGACGGTAACTTTACTGTCGTCCGGCTCAGTGCTAGACTCATCATGAGTTCCGGTATGTTGCTTTTTTGAGTTTCCAATTGATTACTATCTTCTTCCGATTGACCCAGCTCGGAAAAAACACAAGCCAAGTGGTTCTAATGATTAGTTTTTCAATATACGTGGTCACAAAGTGCTAACAGCCAAAAACGAACGTTCTATTGCGGGAACCACTCTATCTTGAAAATCACATCAGGAACAACATGTGATACTTACATAATACACAGATGCAATAGGAATAAAATCACAGTATAATTGAAGTTAAACTGCTTTCAATATCATTCAAGATTTGTTTGCAATATATGACTGTATCTCATGGAATTGAAATCCATCTCTGTGACATTGAACATTGAAAACTTATCAGCTCAATTGACCTATCAATCAACCGTGGTTATTAGGCACTATTACAGCAATTTATCAATCAAATGAGATAAAGCAATTACCAAAATCCTCTTTAATCCAAGAATTCTAAGAAAAAGCATCTCGGGAGATTTGAGAATATATTCGTTGCTTACATCCATCGGTGGGTATAATCCCACTTCCGAAGCACCACTGTGATCCATTGATCTTCATTAATGGTATTTTGGCACCATTTATCGCATACAATGAGCATTGATCAAATATCTGCAACTTAAACAAATACACTGCCCCTCCCCCCCCCCCAAAAAAAAAANTCCGAGGAAGCCAACTTCATTTTTTCGTTCAAGAATATGTACAGACTGATAACAGAAGGTTGAAGTTTACGAAGAAATCTCCGTAGTACTACATTCGTTTCAGTGAGCACACTCTTCTGATAAGAGTAAAACTTCTAAGCTAATAGGCTTTGGTACCTTTCATAGGATATTCCATCGCCCAGTCCGTCTACCCACCAAACTCTACCATGTAGCTTCAAGAAACTGAGTTATCCATATACAGGCACGCTACGGCAAACCTTATCCAAAGATGAGCTGAACCACGTTAAGGAAAACCCTAGCCAGACGGCACAAGGCATATAAGGACGACCACTCCTTAGTGGACTAACGAAATCTAATTACCTTATCTAAAAGACATAGAGGAGAGTTATCCAACTGACGGGGATAAAAGAATTTCGGGGTTGCACTGATTTCTATCTAATGAAAAATGAGATGTCAGAGAGCTTCCGGTAACCATACTCTAATACACCACTCTCATAGTTCACGTTCCTTTGAGTAAGGACTTGAGGTGAGCCCATGAAATATAAAAACAATAGACGCTGGGTATCAAACTCCCATTAGACTTCTTTTATTCATGAAGGTGGAATATCCTCTCCAAGTAGAAAATAGTAGTAGCAGTAGTAGTAGTAAATGATCTGTCGATCGCGAAAGAATACTAGGTCACACATCTAAATTTGGAGATAGGCCTTCATATTATCAGTTACTCGAGATTCTACGAAGTCCGGTAAATCACATGAATAATCCCTCTGTCCTGGTAGTAACAAACAGAAAATGAAGAAGACAGCAAATAAAACATGCCCAGTGCTAATCGCATCACTTACGTAACTGAGAGCAATCACTGACTAACAGTTTCAATTCTTATGAATACAAATGTTAGCCCAGACTAAACGTGATGATTATTCAGTCACGCCAATCAGGGGCCTCGCAGATACCCGCTCGAATAGGATTGGTTATCCCCGGATATGGTTACCTGCTGTGTACCAACTGCTTCGCAAACTGCGCACACACTAGCCCCATGCGTGGCACATAGGTCCCATTCGTCCGCCCCCCACCACAGTGCATCCCCATCCATTCGTCGCGAGCGCCCCAACCGATGACTGAAAATTATCACGAAAGGGGATTCAAAGAGAGACAGAGAGAGAACGAGAGAATCAGAGTAGCGGATTGCTAGTTAGAGGTACAGAGTAAAGTAACTGGGGGACGGAAAGATTCGCGATGGATGAATATATTTATTTGGTTTGCATCTGTTGGTCCGTGTATTATTTCAGAAGTCTCCAAAAACTGGAACTAATATTATCATGTTTCATACGTTTGAAAGCAACTCTATTGGTTCAAACAATCTACGTTCAGTTTTGGACTGGAATTATTTCGATAGACTAAAAGGAGTAGAATAAAAGCTGTCTGCATACCACATGCAGATACAAATTCAACACTGTGTTTTGCGATAAGCTGTTCACTGTAATCTTGATCATAAGATATGCTCAGTGACTCATGAAAGTCGTAAATGTCTCCAACTTATTATAATACTATACCACCTTACATTATGTTGATTTTGATAATGAACTTACGCGTACGAGCGCAGAGAAACCTCCAGAATCAAGAAATAAAATACCTTGCGTCTTACAATCCCTTTTGAAACCAACTGAGGGAACTCTCAACAATATTGAGTAGGTCTGTTAATTGGACTACCGATGATTTTAATTGCTGAATAATCATGAACCGATTCATAAAACACTGAAGGTGTAATTATGCAAGACTATAAACCTCGTAAATTCCTTTAGTAAATCTGCTTTTAATTTTGCTTCACACGACAAACCAGTATTAAAGTTGATCAGACGCGCTTTGGATGAAAAAGTCATGTAAATTGCGTATATTAGGCGGTTTACCTCCGTGACACTTTATCCAGACAGTTACGATAGAACATGCTTCAGACCAGTCGATTCCCGTCGGGAGTAGACCTGTGGAATACCACCGGTATCTAAATCCACACACCGTATCTGTTACCAATTAGTGTTTCACATATGCATCATGTGTGAGGACAGACCTCGTTTTGGTTTGAGTACTGTTTCAAGTTTGAGTGGTCAAGCGGTCAAGTTCACCGAATGATCACGGTGCAGGGGGACGTGGGTTCGAACTCCATCACCACTGCCTGACTTGCCTTATTTTCTGTTTTGTACGGCAGCCCGCTGATTGGTCGCTTCCTCCTTCCTGAAAAAAGTATTATTGTTATGCTGAGTAGGTAAAATTTTTAAAGTAAAAAGACTGAAATTGGCTGAAGGACGATTCGACAAGGCCAAAGGGCGATGAAACAATGCTAGATTACGACGCGATAAGACTGAAGGGCGATGGGAAATGATAAAGGACAAAAATAATCCTGTACTCTTGGGGGAATGTTTATGAAGACGGAGGCTCAGAAGACAAAGTGAATCAATCGAAAACCCGGGTAAAAATAACAAAAAGTAAGCAATGTTTTGTAAAACGTACTCTTCACAGTTAACAAAGAAAATACTTACTTTGCATCACCATATCTGTAGAACATGGAGAGTATTGATATATTTTGCGAACTCATATTATTATTTTATCTATTCTTAATCCTGCCCTTTAGAACAACTTTGTGGTGCTTATTTTGTTATGGAAGAGGAAAAATTCAAGCTGGATTTAATCCTATCTCTTTTGCATGTGCTCCGTCGTTTTAACAGTTTATGGGCTCCACGACAGCATAAAGATCCTTCAATGCAGGCATTTTAGTTAGAACCAAGCCACAATAAAGCATCAATAAATAATCTTTTTCAAGATTTGGTTTGTTGACGATCAAGAAATCATTTACCTTTTTATCTTTTTTCTTATTATTGTTCTATTTTCTATTCTACTGTTCATCGAATACCGAGAATAAATATTTAGTTGTTGCTTCATTCAACAGCTGTCAAATTAGGAAGGCCTACTTGAAACAAATATGGCATGTCGGACATGTCGGACAACCATGGACATCATTCCGAAAAACAGATCCAAACAACTGTTTGATTGTTCTGTGGTTAACGAATATTCCAGTGTTTGTGGTATTGATGGCACCATTAGTTTCCGTTTATCCCTCCGGATTTCCCGGCTGGGGTAGAGGGATTTTGAATGTTGTTGGTTAGATATCCTAAACATTACGACTTGATTGTTTTAAAAGAATACCCATAACCCATCCCCATGTACCCCATGTACAGTGCGGTAAATTAAGTGGGAACGATTTATGATAACCGTATTTACCAACTGAATTTTTCAGTGGTCTTCAGGTTCGGTCTACTGTTGTAATGTAAGCGTAGATCTTTTGCATGGACCTTGGTTTTCAACTACAGGCACACTTCTCGCTACTCCAATTAGCTGTGACAAAATTTAAGGTAATGAGCATCATCTAGGGGCACATCTACAAATAATTGATTACTCGGATGTCTACAAGGAGTGGACCCGAGTTACTGCCAGTACAGCTGAAATTTCCGCAACCCCTCTAACAACCAACTGCTAATCTAGGGCCTTATTTGGATTAATTGGTTACATCTCACCACAACGATGTATCATGCGATCGAACGTTGCAAATAAATCTCGTCTTTATCATCTATCAAACGAAATAACAAATGACCCCTGTATTGGGTGGGTAACTTCGATGTCAGTAACCTCAGAGTCACCAACAATATAGGGTAATTAAATGAAGGTTTCATCAGTTCAGTTTGTACAACCATTAGGCATGCGCTTTCATGCGTCCTTTTGGTTTTTGTCTTTTGGCGGCCCATTTGGATGAACAATAGGAGGAAACTGGAAGGTTGAAAGTAGGATAGAAGAGAAAATTGAGAATCTCATTGAATGAATGTTACAAGGAAATTAAGATGCACGAACGCCACTGCTTACGGCACTCATTCATATCACTCAGTGTCTCTAACCATGGGTTACGATCATCCCGAGGCCTCTATTCAGGGAGCCTAACGNACCGATGTGAAGCAGGACCCTGGTTAGAGATTTCATACCCTCGTGCCAGGTCTTAGGTTGACCATCCTTGATTTTTTCACCTACCACCTGCGTCGGCAAACATCGCTCGCCGTGGCAACCTATTTGGTGACATGCTCCAATCAACGTAATCTATGGAGGTCGACCACTTGTTCCAGTCGAGCGACCGCTGATACCCAAAACTCTACGTTTTACCTAAGTATTGCTGGTCCGGCTGCCCCACCAGATTTGTGCAATGCTGTGTAGACATTGGTGTTCAAACATAGACAGTCTATCTTTATCCTGTTTTCTTTATGGCCAAGTTTCTGCACCGTATAGCGGGACTGGCCGAACTGTCGTGGTATACACTCGACCCTTCACAGACAACCGGATGTCGCGACGGCGCCACAGATGTCTTAAGTTGGTAAATGCCAATCGAGCCTTGTGTATGCGAGCTGACATTTCATCCGTGATGCGTCCACCGGGTGAGATGTA
>UZAN01045736.1:0-10321 GCA_900618425.1 Echinostoma caproni
AAATACTGTCTGACTCCAGTCACCCTCCTCAATGCGCATTATCTAAATGTATTCCAATCTTTTCTACTCGCTCCATGCATAAACACGTTCAAGCATGCACAAAAACGTACTACTCTTCCACAGTTCCTCATCCTGCTAGCTTTTCATGTCATTCAACCCGTATTTTCTACTCCGTAATCACTATATCTGTGCTTGCCATCATTCCTTGTAGGGTATTTGGCCGCTGAATTTGAACCAAATGGTAAAGTAAAACAATTTGTTTACCAAATTTGACGAGAAAACATCGGATGTATAGTTCTCCAAACACATTGCAGTAAGAAAGCGTAAATCAAATGCACCCGAGCGTAACAATTTTACAATCTACACCGAACAGAACAACAACATTTTTCGAAAGTCACATGGAACTATATCAAGGTCGTTTGTCAACTTAGACAGATCAATACTTGCATTTTGGAATTGTATGTGTCAATCACATTTAACATGGGGTTTTGACCAAATTCATTCGATAGAACCCGAAGAATTTGTTCGGCAAACAGGAAAGCGAACTCAACGAACCTGTTACGGATGGTTAGTTCAAAGAATTTGTTGGTAGTCACAAAATAAAGACTGAGGGACCAACTGTTGCATCTACACTGTAGAGGTCAGAATTTATTTTTTACTGAGAGAGGGTTGACATAGTCAATCCATTCCATCAAGATTTACTATCGGTGATCACCTGGAATTAATACAAAACCGAACGCTGAATCGTCCGTGTCCACTCCCTTTGGGGGTTAAAGAACAAACGCATTTGCGCACCGCCTGGGAAGACGGACGGCGGTGGAGTGGTTCGAACCCGGGACTCCCACCCAGTTCACGGGTTGGTGACCTAACCACTTGGCCACCACTGCCCCTGGTGGTGGCAATCTATCAAAATGTCGCTCTCATTCATTCACGCATTTCGCATATCTTTTATTACGCTCACGATGTGTTACGTGTATTATTTCCTGCCTTTCGATGGGACCATGCGCAATTTTTCTGTCTGAAATACGGATATCTGTTCATGCAAAAAAATTATACAAATACAAAGGTGTGTCGATCACACGATTGTTGTTCATATTCGGTGGTCTCAACCGGTTAAACGGAACTCAGTAGACCAATCAACAGATTTGCATTTACGATGCAAATATTTCTGTTTTAGCCACTGCTCGAAGCACTCATCTCCAAGCAGCATTCATGTTTATAATTAGCTATCATCCAGAAACATATCGATTATTCAAATATGTGAACAACATCATTCGTTAAAAACTCAACATTTGTTTACAAGTGAGACACGCAAATCTATGCGCGAACAAAAGCCTTGCATCTTTTGTTTATCAAGCAATAGGTTGTTAGACGGATGGTTTGTAACTCGGCTCACTAGCGCGCCTGATTTATGGAAGGGTTATATGATCCACCACTTCCAGTTCCAATTATTCTTCTAAATATATAAATAAAATTGTACAAAATCACTCCCACTTTCTGGCTCTCTCTCTCCGTTGCTCTTCTCGATCTCCAAGCAAAAGTGTGAGCTCACATCCCCTCTCTCTGTCTCATTCACTGATTGAACTACCACTAAACTGATTCAGTCACCATTTTCTCCCTTTTCACTTCTCCTCTCGCCTTATTTTTTCCTCGTCGGACACCATCCACCTTCANTACATTTCTCACCTCGCCTTGTCCCTCGGACCTAATGTGTGCACCTTGATCCAACAATCGGATACCGCCTCCACACGTGCATATGGCTGAAGCTCCGATAGTTTACTTACTTTTGTGTCATTTTATTGTTCACTCAATGATATTGATATTTATCTTGTAAATTTGAACACTTCACTGTCTCCTCCTTTACTGCAAGTTTATCATCTTTTTGGAAAATTTCAACTTTCATAGTCAGAAATGCTTTGCACATTGTTCTGTTATTTTTGTGTTTAGATCGTGAAGTCGAACACGGTGCATTGATCAGCAACCTGACTGAACAAGCTAGTTGACCTCCTCACACGTGTCTCGGATCAAGCAAACAATCGTGTTCATATCTTGATCTGATTCTCGGTCTGATTCCATTTCTCGTCTCAGATATTTGTACTCTCCCTCCACCTGAATCATCGGGTCACTGGTCTATTTCTTGCTCGCTCAAATTTTCTCACTTCAGGTCTCTCTCCGTATCCACCTCGAGATAAACATTTTAGTGCTACATCACAGTCCCGATTCTCCATCCTTCTACCCTTGAACTAATAGTTTTCGTCTCATCGGACGTTTGCAAATCTTTTTCTCGATTTAACCGACTTCGTTGTTTTTGATGTTCAAAATATGCATTTTTCTTGATACAAGTCAACATCATTTTCTAAGGAACATAGATACATCACAGGGAGTCAGATACGTTGCTCAGAAACGATGCGCAATGGACATGGTGATAATTGCACATTTTCATTCCTGGTAACATCGAGAAAGTGAAAGTTCAAAAAGAAAGTTCAAAATGGTGCATCTTGGTTCATATATGACTATTAATTATACCTGCCCCTGGTTTATATCATCACCTTAGTTGATCGAGCTATCCGCAACGTCCGGGAGGTTATGAACAGCTTAGCCTTGGCTGTGGTGCTCTGTGGCTCGTCACCCATTGCATCATCATCTGGCTATCCATTACCGGATCTTCAATTTTCACTCTTCAGTATAAACGGCAGAATCCGTGGTATCGCTGCAAACTGCACCACCACCGATTCAAGGAGCCGATCACATATGGTCGTGCCTACACATTCCCTGAAGGTACTAACCCAAATGCTGCTTGAAAACACCGTAGTTCACCTTCTCCACCACTGTCGCTGGAAGACGATTCTAGAGCGTCTTCGACCTCCGCAAGAGTCGGTAGGCTTAAGTCAGACCACCCGTTTGAAATTTCCACAACGTGGGAGATTACCTTGAGTGCGTTGCTTAGAACGTCGAGGGAAATAATGCCGCAACCCTGGACTGGTCTCACCCATCGGAATCTTCATTCAACAGGTTGGATTCCCTGGGAACAAGCCAATGGCCTGGAGACGACTTTCGCAGCTGATCCCACGTAATTGAACAACTAGTCTAGTGGCAGCATGTTGTACACACTATCCTGGTGAAACGTTTAGGATCATTCAATCTCACTCCCACTATATCGACTTGATTGGAAAAATTAATCACGCCCCAGGTTTTGTTCCGGTTCGGTTCGATTAACTGTGCACCCATGTGACCCATTACAGGACCTTCGAATGTACTTTACTTATCACCATGCCCCGATTTGATCCGACGACACTTTGTATTTTGTTGTTATTGTTCACATACCGCTTCTAAGCATTCCTCGTCCCAATCATTTGTGTGTCCTCTACCCTTATCGTCCTTGAACTCTCGCCGTTCCACGCTTGCTGTTCTCATGCGTGATTACATACGAACTACCCTGGATTCGTTTCCCCACCTACATTTGATTCTAGTTCATTGTCATCCCGTCCTCTTTATGTTGACTTTCATATTTGATCATTCGCTTCATTTGCTTAGGAGACTGCTTTGTTTCATAGGATCCCGTGAGCCGTTTGTGTGCCTTGCATTGACCAATGACTGCGCTTCATTATCGAGCACTTGCAATTGGTGTTTCTATCCCTTAAATCGTCCCTTTTCTAAGCCTAGTTTGCATCCCTTTGTGTGACCGCTCCGCAACCGCTTTGTTCTGCGCCTTGATCCGCTTTGTATCTTGTTCTTGCACTGTGGAGACCGGCTTGGCTCACAAATTGAGGTATGATGCTTGTTTTTGTACATATTTATCTGCTTATAGTACACCTAGATTACCGACTTCTCATTATCTGGAATCGGACTTGGGGTTCGTATCTACGAGTCACTTAACCACTGGACGACAGTTCGGTACACCTACTGGTTTGAAATTGATCGATAAGCCAGTTCAGCATCATCTTCAGTTATCTCTCATCAATCCCGATGACATTTATCACTTTGTATACAATCAAAACCGCGCCACACTGGATGTTGTTGCTTCCCTAGTTGGCTTCATTCGCAAACCTCTAAATGAGAAAGCCAACTATGTGCACTGTCTTTCTTCAGTATTCTTTCACTTTTTCTCGGTGACCCGTTCTATTTTAATTGGCAAGCTACAAACCTCTGACTGTCCCACTTCTTTTCTTGAACAGCTTGATGATTACTTTTCGCGAGGTTATCAGTACGTTAAATTGAAGTCAACGGTATAACTCAATAGTTTGGGTGTACTTCTAGGTACGATCGTAACACTCTATATGTTTGCGAATTAAATCAGGGACTTATCTGTCACTCCCAGACGGAAATCGTGTTGTTGGTGGGACCAAAGGTAAATTTTGCATAATAAATGTTGCCGGAGCCATGCAGCCACCAATTATTCTATTCCTTTGCCCTCGTTAGACTGACCGATCAGTAGTTCTCATGGGTTACTCTTATGTTGACCTTTGACTGGCGCGCAATAATAGTATCCTTCGACTACCATGGTAAAAGTCCTTTTGCAAAGGACACATTGAGGAAGCAGCATAACTGCGCCGCAAGTAAACTGGTCAGAGCGGGTTCACAACAAAGGTGACGATGATGCTATCATCGCGGCTATGTGCTCATCGTTCTCAGTAACCATTCCGCGAGGCCAGAAGTTGTTTTGATTATGTGCCTTGGTCACTTTGGTGTATTTACTGAGTTTTCTGCATGTCCTGGCTCGAAGAGAGTGCTCTTGTTGTTATTTTTAGTGCAATGCACTAGTTTGTATTAACTCTATATTCCACACAACCCGTATCTGTCCCTCGAAACCTTCAGCCTGCTTTGTTTCACTGCCGTAGGAGTCTACGCAATCCACGACCAACACAGTGACCCTATGGTATGTATTCGATGGCAGTGGTTTAGTGGGAATTTCCTACGCAGGTGAAGGATCCCGTGACAAAACTTCCCTCAAGCTTCGTTCACATCCACTCTAGGATGTATGCTGTCGTTGGTTGATAGATCGGTTGGTTGGTAGATCACTCCTTCAATGATGTATCCTCCATCCCAAAGCTTGATTCTGCACCACAATCTTTCGCCAAAACCTTTGGGATAAGCTAAGGTTTCCATCAATCGGTTAGGGACTGCCAAACGAACGAATAGCATAACCCAGCCGCCATGATATGGTAATGCCCGATCCGTTTGGCATAGGGTGTAACCATCAAGTGCTTTTTTGGAATCTCATGCGTTTGGTATCAGTCAGACTTCGATAATCACGAAGAGGTCGGGAATATTACATAGCACTCTATATTTCAGCCCATCCTGTTTGAAAAGTAGCCCCCAAATGTTGATCAAAACTTAAACAGCGCTATCACCACGCCATCCACGCCTTGACTTGATTTCCCCGTCATCGTTCAGACAGTTTTCTGCGTCGTCCTTCTAGGTAAGCGCGCCTAACACGGCTGAGGAATTCACCGATACACCAAAACTCTTGTATGAACAGACTTGTCTCACCTTTTCCTCAACGCACTCGGAGTTCACCCGACGCAAGTTTGCCATGCTGATCGGGATCGAGATCTCGAAGGACACTTGCAGGGGCTCTCATTCTGCTTGTCATTTCGTTGCAGTATCACCCGAGTTTTATCCTTTGTTCGTAGAACTCCTTTCAATGGTCGTGAAGAATTGCCCTGTCTAATTTTCCTCAGTCGGAAAGTCGCTCTCACAGTTATTGCTGCTGCAGTTTCCGTCCCGTAACCTCCAAACAGTTTCATCAAATGCGACCGGAGCAAATACAGACCATGATGGTTCAATCAGCGGGACTGGGCCGTGGTGATCTCAGTCTCTGAAAGATAGACCACGATGAAATACTGTGACCCAAATGGACTCTTCCTTTGTTGCCCCTGCTCCTGGAAACCACCGGAGCACTTCTTAGTTAACCGGGGCAGGTGCATATATTTGGCGTGGACGTCTAGGTCGTCGAGTCTGTTTTGGGAGGAGATTCAACAATTGGTTGCGTGTGCCTTTTTGCAGCTGCTTCCGTCACAAAGCGGCTTCAACAGATGTTCTTGTCCATGGAGAGTTGAAGTAGTAGCACCATATGGAAGGACTACTGAGACCACTGGAACCGGTGTTCGGGGGATTGGATGATTGATCGCTGTCGGAGTAAGGCTCTGCTTCCGTGGGGGAGATCGAGCAAACAATCTTGAGAAAAGCGCGAAACGCATTTAGCAAATCAATGGTGCTTGTTAGCGTCGATTTACGAGAAGGTTAGGCGTAACCATCTATCCCATCGGTCGCAGTATAACGCTTTGGTGCTTGGGGCCCACATTTATGGAACAATCCAAAAACATGTAATTCCCTGGGTCCCTTTTCTGAGACGTTGTGAGTGAGATAGATTCAAGTTAGGCTGCATAAATGTCGCACAGGAACCCGGAGTATCACAGTCCAGGTGAATCTAGCTAACATGCACATATTGCACGGCTTCATTGATCCGTGCATGAGCACAGCACGACTCAAGACCGTCTCGATTCAACACGCGAAGAACTTGGGACGACTGTGGTAATCAATCAGGGAGTTAGAAAGACGTGGAATCAGTTGGCCAATGCGATGCACCGAACGAAAGTCGATTTAACCAAGTTTCCTTGTTTTAATTCAATTCAGTTCATTAGGTGATTCCGCATTTCAAATTGAATTGTTTCCCAAATCAATTCTGAAACATCGAACATTCACAATATTGTCAAAATGCTTAAGATCTTCGTAAATGGACTGCAGTTATTTGGTGCACGAACAAAACGATATGTTTATCTCCCTGTCTTTGTTTGGGCTACCGTCTCTGCACTCGTCTACAATTACATTTATTCTAGTATCCATCATTCAGCCGTAAGGTAATGTTGTCTGTAGCAGGTACTACTTGAGATGCAGTAAAGTCGCCTAAGAAAAAGAAATTATACCACTTTCACCACATTGGCTTCTACTTTCCAAAAATGAATTACCAAAACGTATTTTTGGATCATTCGAAACAGGCCTATTGTCCCGTTCACTATCAGCAAACATTAAACCACACACCGAATATGCTGCACAAGGTTCGGTGGGAATCCATGACTGATTGGTAACCAAAAGGCACTCGAACGTGAGCAGAGAGTAACAACCAAAATGATCAGAGAGTTACAATCTAAGACCTACGGTGAAAAACTGCACATTCTCGAACTCTCTGCGTCTGAATACCGTCGAATACGGGGAGACATGATCGTCCTATATCAAATACTACTTTCGAACCCACGCATGAACACCGCCTACGCTTTGTATGCGCACGCTCCACCAGCTGCATGAGCTACGAGGCCACGCCGATGCATTGATCTTTTCACATTCGAATTATCCATCCAACTTGAATAATTAAACTTGCCTTAGAAACTCATTCGGTGGACTCCGGTGAATTCTAAGGAAAACCTGCAGGGGCATTCAGCTTACATGCTAACTGGTGCATGCCATATGCCTCTGTAATTTGGATGGGTAATTCGAATGTGGCCTCGTAGCTCAGCTGGTAGAGCGTGCGCTGTAAAAAAGCATAGGTGGCGTCCATGCGTTGGGGGTCAAAACCCACCGAGGCTACTGAACTTTTCCTAATCACCATATAAACTTCAAATCTGCCAAACAATAATTTGAACAAATACTACATCAAAATAATCACTCGTGTAGTGCTAACCTAACACTATCTAAGAATGGTTACCGCAGGTGAAATCTGTCTAAACGTTTGCTCCAAAGGAGTCGGCTAGAATGCAGGTGTCAATCTTTCAACCTCAGAGTTTGTAACACCTGGAACTCTCTTCCACTACAGGTTGTTTGTGCACCAACCATCGATTGATTCAAGTCACGATTGGATGAAGCATTCAACCATCTAACTTTTCAGTACCCGTGAGTGAACGTTAGAATTTTCTATTCAGTGGTACTACCACTCGAACCCAGTGTGTACAAATTCCATGGGATTCAATAAGCATCAGCTTTATAACTTACCCATAATAAAAATTTGAATTTGAATTTGATAGTTTCATCACACTACTCGAGTCTCAGGTACCAAGTTTTCAGCTTTAGATTAGTAATTTAATGTTTGTTATGCAATTGCCTCAAAAGGAGATAGTGTGACAAGCAGATGAGGATGCGTCTGATGATTTTTAGGGTTCCCTATTCAAGCCCAGCAGGGAATCGCAGACAGACGTCGTGCATAACCACCCTGGTGGCATTGCTAGATGAAGTCGCATTGACAGCATATGAAGGCCTGCTAGGTGACGATTTTTTCCGGGAGAATTTAGCTAGGTTGTTTGACTCCATTGGTCGCGTACACTGCTGGATTTAAAACGCGCGTACTTTAGGTGGTGGATGAAACATAAGAGTGGATTGTACAATGTATTAACTGTCACAGATTCAATGTGACAGATGAAAAGAATACGACCGATCCCGAGAGAGAATAACTATCGATGTTCGGCATGGGATGTCAATGAGCAAGTGGACCTATGGCAATCGACTTTTCTGGCGTGATTTTAAGCATTCGTTGATGTTTTTTGGCTTTCACGTATGATTGTTTAGTCTTGGTATTAATCCAGTTATTGATTAGGATGAGGTTACATCCGGACGACTATAGACGCTAATATATGTATTTGATCAGAAGTCGGAGTGGGCGGGTTCAGATCATTGATTATCGACGACGAGAAACAATTCAGTTCATCTTGGCTCAGACCACGGAGATGATCGAACCTCGACTGAAAACTGAGTCTGTGCGTCTTTTTAGGACCGCGCATGCACATTCTCCAGCAATGGAGTCAAATTTCAGCGCGATAGAGTAGATTATTGAGGCAATGCGTCATTACTTCAAGCACTCACGATCCAGTAGTATGTGACAGTTATAACATTTCGTGGACAATGTTTAAACAGTGTTTTCTTGTTTTACTGTGTTAATCTGAAGCAGATTGGATATTTTGGTATATTTGTAAAAAAAGCATCATCCATCCACGTTTATAATACCGTGGACAGTAGAGGGCTACGTTTTACAAAATAATTGAATGCAGCCTAGATGGAATACTTCGATTAGCACCACGAACGGTAGCATAACGGAGAGAGAGAAGAGGTATAGCCCGTATCTGAATCACCTTCAACTAATTCAGGCTGCTCTCAAAGAGGCTTTCACATTTCATTCAGTGAATTTGTAAGCGGTTCGATGCTGTACACTATGGCCTCCAGAAAACAAAGTGAAACCAATTGAAGTGTTGTTTCTTTGGATGCCGTCGACGTTACACAAATCTAGAGCAGCATTGGGCAAGAGACAAAAATCAGCCTGTGAGCAGTGAACTGAACTGAACTGAACTGAACTGGTAAATCCCAAAGGCTGTCCACCATCGCACTACAACGGTAGACAATTCCAGTTGGTCTCATGGGTTTTGTTTTACTCTAGGTCTCGGGCGTAAATTTGCTACGAGATCAGGCAGACCTATCCTTCGTGTTTGTGTATCACTCGATATTGATCTCACTGGTGGCACGGATTTACCAGTGCTCTAATCGGCCTGATTTTATGCTCGTTTCTTTCCTCATGTCTTGAATGGCCGGATCGGATGGAACTGCACTAGGAATTTCGTCAAACTGACGGCAAGGACAAGTCTGAGGACCACTGTAGATTGAAAGCCTTTCGTTACATCGATTCCAAGTCTTTCAATGCGAGAGCAATTCATTCGATAGAAAGATTTAGTCGTCTTCTATTTCAATCTCAAATACATACGAGTGAAATTGCCTAGGGTGCTCTGAATTATTCCACTAGTTGATTATGAAAATCCGTGAACCTGTGGTAGGATTTAGGTGGCTCAATTTATACTATGACGACGGCACACGACTGATTGTCTATCGAGTATACTCGAAATAGAAATACACATGAGTATAATAGATGGTACCAACGCTTCGCCCACCTAAAATAGCCATTTATCATTCCAGTGAGAAGAGAAAAAAGCGTATTTAGGAAAGGTCGGTGAATATGGATAATGAAAAAGGCCTAATGGACACATAAATCAGTAATTGAAATCACCGAAACCCCGATGAAACGGGAATAATTAATATACTATATGTCTTAATCAATTCATTTCGATTGAGCGTCTGTTTACCAATTCTCACTCATACAACATTTTTGATTTGGACAGTCACATCAAATCATTTGCATAAACCGAATTCTGAAACGAACTATTGGGCTCGATAAGTAGCCGAACAAACAAAGGAGACATCACGATTCAGTCGGAAACATGTGACCTTCCAAAAATACGATCGTTCTAAAATTGGTTCACACACACGGAGAGATCCAGCCGAGACAATG